>APFE031161137.1:68465-116574 GCA_000404065.3 Pinus taeda
TGTCTCTATCTTCTTTCAAATTAGAAACTCCTTTTACAATGGTCTTGTATTGGTGCAGTCCTTTACTAGTACGTAGGCGGAAACCTACAGAGAGCTACAACTCTCTCTCGTTTTCCAGTCTCTCCTGGAAGGGAGCTACAACCCCCTACTTCTTTACAACGACCACTTTTCATAAATTTTCAAATTGGATCCATATACATCAAATGATCATCAAGTACATATAAATTACAGTTAGCTGTAGTAACCAGATCAAAATAACAGAACTGAACCCAAAACACCTTATCAACAGAAAAATTCAGTCAACAGAAGATCTTAAGTCAAATACACAGTTTTCCTTTTACTGGCCTGCGTCGCTATGCACTTCACCCTCTGCTTCTCTGCGTATACCCGCAGAGCTTCTTCTGCTGCACTGCGTGACCACGCACTGCTTCTTCTATTGCGCTGTGTATAGTACGCATGCAAATGCACTATCGCGCCGCGTACTTCCACAGTAGGCACGCACCCAAAAACACTGTCGCGCCGCGTACTTTTTCTGTGCATACGCACCTGAACCACTGCTGCTCTGCGCACCCACGCAGTTGGCCTGTTTCTACTCTGCGTACCCACGCAATCACCCTTCTTCTGCTCTGCGTACCTGCGCAGCTCGCCTTCTTCTGCTCTGCGTACCCACGCAGAGGCACCGTTAAACACCTGCTTATCCCAGATTAGGGCTGAATTTGTAGATCACCAATGTGCTATAGTTAGACGGATGCCCAGATCTGATCAAGTGCTCGAGAGATCACCCTTCACAGATTCGCTTTCCACTTCACTTTCATATAGATCAAGCTTTTTGAAACAATAACCCAAATATTTCAAATCTTAAGATATTCAACCCAAAAGCATGCCCAAGCCAAATGATCTCCTTTATTTTATATAGGCAAGCTCTTCCTCAAATCAAGGATCATGGGGCTCAATAATAATAATAAAATAAAACAATACCACGGGCCAAAACCATGAGAACACAATACCGTCGGCTAAATATCAAGGGTTAAACATAAGGAACCCCACGTGTGTGCTTTTTACTGCCTTGAAGTGTGTGCAGAGGGGTACGCACCTCAGGAATGGGTAACCTGCTTGTTTGGACGTGGTCCCTGCATGGCGTACCTACGGGTATGCACCTTCTGAACTGTTCTCCTGCGTACTCCTTAATTTTCATCATATTGAGAGCCTTGCCATGGGTGTTGCCATCAAGTACAACATTTGTAACATATAACCTCATCAGAGACATAATGGCAACAGAAATTAATAAATCTACACACAAAATCCATTTACTTACTAAGTCTTAGCTGATTTGGAAAGAAAGAAGTACATTTATTTTCTCAATGGGTTTAGTGGATACAACCAAATATAGATTGCTTCGAAAGATCATGAAACACCCAAATTCACCTATCATTGGGGAACAATTTCCTACAACATTCTACCATTTGGACTCTATAATGCTTGAAACAATATGTAGTTATTCATTATTGGAATTGTTTCATAACATTATTTAAATGTATAGTACTAAGGAAACATATCTCATTGAAAGGAATCTACGTGGAACCAAAGCAAATAAAGGTAATACTAAATTTCTCTATTTCATAGACACAAAAAGAGGTATGAAGTTTTATGGGACATGTTCGTTATTATTTTCATTTTATTGGTGAAGTTTCACAAATAACACATCCTTTATTTTCTTTGCTTAATAAAAATGATAAATCTTTTAGATTAAGAGCTACCAATATGCCTTTGATGAAGTGAAATCTAGAGTATCCAAGGATCACATTATGATAGTGCATAATTGGTCCCTCCCATTTCACATATCAATACATGCATTGCAAGTTTCCATTCTAGGTATCCAAGGGAAACATGAAGAAAATAATACACAAACATTATATTTTATTAGTAAAATTATCTTTCATATAGAACTAATGTAGAGAGGTGAATAAAGAGCTTCTTGTAGTTATATAATCTATTAATAAATTTTGGCATTACATAACTATTTGCCCACACACTGCCCATGATACCATTCAAAAATGAACTAATAAAAGAATCTCAAAGTTTATGGTAACTAGATAATTTTCATTATAGGAATTTGACATAATGGTCTTAAACAAACTATAGAAATATCATACAGTGGTAGAATTTATTTCTAGACTTACAATGAATGAGAATAAACCACATGTAGAAGATTATTTTCTTGATGAGCATCTTTTTGTAGTATTGACGAGCATACATTACCTTGTTGATATTGCTAACTACTTGGTTGCAACTAAACATCCACATCACCTATCTCCAAAGTAGAGGAAATACCTTGAAATTCAATAAAGAGCTAATCAAACCAAAAAGGAATGACTACTTCAAATCCTACTAAAGCATTACAATGCTTTTTCGAAGAATTGCACTCACTTGAAGGGAATCAATCTTGGGTATTGTGCTCACCACATATATATATATATATTATATTATATATATTATATATATTATATATATAGAGTCCAAACCCATTTTTCAACCCTATAAATGAATGAATAAGGCATTGAGGTATGTATTCAAGGAATAACTATAAAGATTACTTTCATCCAACTTCATATATCCCATTTTTTGAAACGAGTGGGTTTCCCCTCCTCTCATTATACCTAAAAAGAATGGAAAATATAGTTTTTTTTTTATTATAGGGAACTTAATAAAGCAACACACAAATACCACTTCCCATTTACATTTATTGACGAGGGATTAAGTAAGTTGGAAAAATAAAGTTACTTTAATTTCATCAATAGGTTCAATGGATACATCCAAATCCATATTACTTTGGAAGATAAGGACAAAACCATGTTCACCTATCCTTTGGGTACATATTCCTACTGCATTCTACCATTTGGAATATATAATTATAAAACAAATCTCGAGTCATCTATGATTGTAATTTTCTCTAGTCCAATTCATCACTACATAGAAATTTAAATGAATGCTTTCATGACATACAAATATGTGTCTGAATTTCCTCTGGGCAATCTAGAAATATTTCTACAAATATTTGAGAGGCATGTTTCCGTCAATAACAAGAAATGTTTTATAATTTTAATTGAAATTATAGTACTAGGGAATCATATCCCATTAAAAGGAATCATAGTGGACCCAATGAATATAAAGGTAATACTAAAATTTCCCATTCCACATAGAAATTTTTTTGGGACATGATAGTTCCTATTTTTGTTTTATTGAAGAATTTTCACAAGTAGCTCATTTTTTTTTGTTACTTAATAAAATGCTAAATGTTTCGAGGACAAAGGTATACAAAATACTTTTGAAGAATTGAAATCGAGAATATGTTACTCCTATTACGAGAGAAGCCCAATTTGTCCCTCCCATTTCACTTATTTAGAGATACATCAAACACTATCGTTGGAGCTATATTACTGAAACAATATATAAATTATCCATACAAAATATAAAAATATCTTTCTTATAAAACTAAACTAGATGGTAATAGAGAAAAAGTTTCGTATGATTATCCTTGCTATTAATAAATTTTGGCATTACATAACATGTTATCCTATTATTTTATACACTTCACGTGCTTCCATCAAATAATAAATTAATAGAACAATAAAAATGGGAGGGCAACAAGGTAATTGTTATTCCTAGAGAAATTGTATATAACCATCTTAAACAAACTAGGAGAAGATAATGTAGTGTAAAATTTTGTTTCTATACTTATAACATGCAAGAATGAGACACTTCTAGAAGATTCCTTTCCCCATGAGCATATTTTGCATTATCTAATATAACATCTTAGTTTGTAGATTTTTATAATTACTTGATGCACGTAAACTTCCGCGTCACGTAAAAGAGCGTAAAAATATCATTAGGAAAATATGGAGATTCGGATGACATAAATGGAATGTTAAGAGATTTTCGTGGTGGCCCTTGTGGGAGAAATTTGCAAATATAAGACCTAATATAAAGTACTCCATCAAGGGTTCTATTACCCCACTTTCCATAATGCCTAAGTAATATGTAAAGAGATAGGAATAGTTTTTAATGAATAATGGTTTGTAAAATTAAATGAAAGGTATTTGCACCCATAACTAGTACTAGAACTCTTCATCAAATGGGCCCATGAGATTATTGGTTCAATCATCTTTATTCTTGTAGTAACCTTTACATCTTAGTATATAAATACCATGTCATAATTGGATGGAAGCCAAGGCACTCCTCAATGCAAGTGAGAAAAATGTAGCAAATTTTATTCATATAGATGTCTTCACAAGGTTCAAGATACCACATGAGATGATGACATATGAAGTAACATAATTTAATTCAAGGGTAATATTGCATAATGTATGGTATTTTATCTATTTATCTTTTCACTACGGATTGGAACATGAATCTTCTCTTTTTAAATCTATATGGTGCTTCTATGGATAGGGAAGATTTTTGAGAGGATACTCTAACCTTTTAAAGGGATTTGAACAAGATTTTGATCTTTTGTGGAGAGGATTTTCTTTTATTTTCTTCAAGGATTAGTGAAAATGAAGCTTTGGATGACAAAGGATAGAGGTAGAACATTAATTTTCATGAACACCACAAATTAATGTGTAAAAACACTCCAACCTCCTTCAAGAAGTTTAGATGAATCTCTCAATATATAATATTATCCTAAAGACAATAGCTCTTTGCATCAAAAGTTTTTTTTAAATAGTTTCTTCTTAGAACAATTTTAATTCCTAAATGGAAAAAAAAGGTCATGATACCGTGGACTTAATTAGGATGGACTCCAATAAATCCACTTAAAAGGAGGTCATTTTTAAAGTAAACTATTACTTTTGACAAAGTGAGTTGATTATACATAGAGATATCACAAATTCATTCCTAGGTGAGCAATTGCATCAACTTTTCATAATTATAATCATGGGAACAACCACCACCTTCTTTAATGCAAAATGGGATTGGAGGGAAAGAAACACACACTCCCTACCTAGTTCTTGTCTTGTTTTTTTTGTCTCATCCGCTCATAAAAGAAACCTCCTCCAGTAATTCATTCAAAGGGATACAAAAAATTTAAGAAACTCAAAGGGGAAGCCTAATCAAATACATACCCTGTAATTGTGCCTTGACAATGACTCGATACAGCTTCTCTTTATGGTTTTAGTTTTTTAAAATGTATTGTGAATATCTGGCCGGCTTTCATGGATCGGCCAGTTCGCGAACCTATACGGTTGGACTCTAGTCCCCTCTAAGTGCTCAATAGCACGTAAACAAATTACAGAAGAAAAAGCTTTAAAAGAATTGAGATTTCATCATTAATTAAGGAATCAGAATCATCCTATACATTCGCCTCTAAGCGCTCAGTAACACCTAAACGCAATTTTGTTTTTTTTTTTTTTAAGGTAAAATTACAGACTAAGAATCTTCAAAAAGAGTTGACATTTTATCATTAATCTAACAAATCGGAATCATCCTGGATATTCGCCTCCACTGGCCGTTGCAATTTTAATTGAAGTTGATGTAAGGAATCGTTTCAGTTAGTGATGGTTTGAAGTATGGATCTATTGACTTGTGGGCTACTTTGAGTCAATGATGGCTCAAGGTTGGATTTGAGAAGTTTAACTAATTGTTCTCTTGGAATGTTTGAAGAATGTTTTTCGTTTCAGAATTGAAATTCCAGCAAAAATATACAAAACCCTAATCTATTGGCTGCCCTAATCTATTGGCTAATCATATCATCTATGAAAAACAAGAGCTAATCAGTAAGATCCATATTCCATACAACTTGATGGAAGAGAAATAATTAGTTAAGCCCAGGAGGAATAAGCAAAATTGCAATAAAAACAAGCAAGCCATCCCTAAATCTAACATCGCCAACGCCTGCAATCGTACAACCCTAAAATACGGATGCCCGCTTCATAACGGTGATATTTTGTCTGGTTATTAAACAGAAAGAATCTCTGATATTTATTGCTTTCTTCCTGTAGCTGTTGTGTAGGCCCAACTGAAGAATATGCCGACACTGTTGAGATTGCAAAGGAGATGTCATTTCACTCTCAAGGGATGTTAGAAGAGGTTGTGATCCATCGTCCGATGGTGGGTGATGGCGATAGAGGAATGAATGAATGAGCGTTAAACTGAGAACCAGTGCAGTGGTTCAGAGACATGATGTTATTCTATATTTTTCCTACATGTCGAAGTCGAGTTGATAGAGAAATCCCTTTCGGACAAGTTTACAAATTCCTAATTGATTTTATTTAATTTTTATTTTACTTATATATATAACTTTTGATTTAATTATTTGATTATTAAATAGTATATTTATTGAATTATATATATATATATTATATTTGTCTCCTCCTATATTTAACACTTGAATTTTAGGCTTTGTTAGTTTTTGATATTTTCTCATATATATATTGCTTGGAAAATATTTAATATTTGGTTTTAAAATTTTATAGAATTAATAATTAGTAATTTTTTTTTTTTTAAAGTTAATTTGACCCAATTATTATTTTTTAAGATTTTTAATTGAGTATTCAAATCTATTTCTTATTTTTTTATTTGATTTAAATTAGTTGTTTCAATCTAACACTTAGAGTTGAGAATGTCTTTTTGACTTTATCTATATTTAACCTTATGCTTAAATGTAATTTTTCATCTTATCTTTATGATGAAACACCACAGTAGATGGTTTATGGTTAGAAAAGAGTCCACATAGTTTCTGCAATAAATTTTTTCCAAAAAAAATCTTAAAATCAAAATACAAAAGGTAATTATTTAAATGAAAATTAATTTATTAAATTTTAAAAATTAAATAATATATATAAATAAAATTTTATTTTTTTTTATTTAAAAAAAGATTAAAAATGTTAGGAAAAATAAACATTATAATAATTTTATTTAAAATTAAATATATTTATTAATATTTATATTCTAAAACTAATTAATATATTAAATTCCACTTAAAATTACATTTATAATTTTATAACATTATGTAACTTCATGATTCACTAATTTAATAAATTAATAAGAAATTGACAAGAAGTTAATTAACTGTTATCACATTTCGAAATACAAAGATTAAAGTGGTCTCAAATATAAATAATAGCAATCACCGTTACCATTAATATCGTCACACCTTGACATATCATCCCAATAGGATATAATATTTGAAAAACGAAAACATAATTGTTTAAATTAATATTTATAAAACTTTAATATAATAGAGTTAAAAAAATCGTTTTATAATGATTTATTAAATAATATGTCTTTTTACTAAACATTAATTAATAAATTAAAGTTATTGTCAAATATCTTTTTATTTATATTTATTAAAATTTGGCAAGTGGGGGTGGTCTTATGTTTAAATGATATGGCATGTATTTTATTTAGTATCATTATAATTACTAGGTGTGGTATGACAATTTATTTCTTAATACAATTTAGTTTAGTTTATGGTTTAGATGGAGGATTTTATGATATTTTGTATAACACATTTACATTTTTTTAGGTGATATCTTAGTGGCTTTTTTAAAGTGATAGTTTATAGTTTAGATGAAGGATTTTATGATATTTTACATAACACATTTAGATGTTTTTCTAAGTGAGATCTCTTTTAAAGTGATTATCATAAAGATATATTGTTTATTCCCTACACAATATGAAACTTATTGGTGAAATTTAATAAAAAGTAATAATAACAAAAAAAACTTTAATGACAACCATAAATAGAATGTTATATTGTCTACTTTAACAAAAAAATTTATATTTTACTATCACTGAAGTAATATGAAATTATATTAGAAAAGAAGATTAACTTATGGCTACAATGACATAGGAATAGAGCCAAAGGCTAAGTTAGATTTATGAATGACCTCATTACACTTAGGGTCATTCGAGAGGAATGCCACAATAATAAAAGAAATATTTTCAATTTTCTCTCGTTGACTTTATGAAAGTTTTGGACATAGTGTGAAAGGCTAACCATTGGATAAATTAGAAGAGATAAAAGTTCCTATTAGGATGGAAGTTGCTATAATAAGGATGTACAACGATGTTATTGATGCACATAAAAATATTTAAGTGTGATCCAAAGAAATCATTTATATATAGGATTTAAGGAAGGTTTTTCCTTATCCCCGCCCTTCTTTTGGACATATATAGCAGAAAGTTAGAGGATTTATTCAAATAATCAAGCTACATAGGCTTGACTCCACTGGGCATGGTTATTTTCGTTAATTTTTAGTCAAGTTACATAGGCTTCACTCTAGTGTGATGGTTATTTTCATTATATTTTACATGAATGAAAGAACTCTTGTTTGAGACTAAGGTCACTCTTGATATCTTTTATGGATGTGAATTTTTTGGTTGCAATAACTTTAGAAATTCATGGAGAAATATAAAGAAAAGGGAAAGTGTTTTATACTTTATAATCTCAAAATTAGAGGAAATACATCATAGCCAATTCACATTAAATACAATTGAGCCTTCCACCATTGAGAGTATGGCTATGACTAGGTACCTAATATACAAGAACAAGACAAAACAAACATGGAGACAAAAGGTTTTTTAATATTTCTTGAAACTCTGTGCAAAATTATTTGCGGCTTAGGTGGTGTTCACATAATGGTTAAAAGTATTGGCCAAATCACTTGAGTATAAAGGAAAGAGTTTCTCTATAAAATAATGATAGTATTAAAAATATTATGACAAAGATATTAAAGGAGATATTGTGGTCGAATAAAAAATTAAACAACAAAAGATACATTAGATATCAAAACAACCTATCTATGTTAATTAGCTTGAAGATGAAAGTGAACATTGCTAAAATTAGGACAAAATATTACTATCCACATAGTGAAATAGGTTGTAGATGATACCGAAAAACACTATAGGTCAAACAAATTTTCATCCTTGTGATACAAAGAACACTGAAAATGAAAAGAAAATTATGTTAAAGCATCCTAAATATACCCATATCAAAACATAATTTCGAAACATTTATTATGATATTGGCATTCCTAACTTCTTAACTCATCAATTTTATTGTGATTTTGGACTTTAATTAGATATTTACAACAATATTATAAAAGCTTTTTCAGAAGAAAAACAAAATGCAGTTCAATACACATTCATTATTAATATAACATCCTAGAACCAATTGCACTAATATATTTTTTTCCCAAATACATATTTGATAATTATTTTTTACAATTACCCTAATAATTAAAAATAACTACAACTTAATAATTATTATTATATTAATTAAAATTATTAATAAATAATTATACATTTATATGAAGCTTAAAACTTACATCAGACATTATGCACTAACATATATAACCCAATTTTACTCATATTTTTATATTATTTAAATCTAACACTATCCACAATTATTTAAAAAAATATTATTTTTTAATTCTATGGGAAAACCATAACTATATTTCATCTAGGTGAAAAGATCAAGATCAATGTTCTATGTGTCAAATTCAATATTCTCGCAGCAATTTAATTGGCCAAATATTCACAATGTTGCAAACTTCACCATAGTATGAGTAACTGTAAAAAACGATCAAAAAATTGAAAGCATAAATCTAGTCAATAGAGTAATGAAAATTTTTATTGGACATACAAGAATATTATAAGTTTAAAGATTTCTTTAAAATGTTATTAATGGAAAAATTAATTTAATTAGAAAAAATTACTTTGCATAATAACTTGTACCTTGTAATTCAAATCAATCAATTATAACTCAATTACAAATTTATTGATTCTTTTAAAACGACCGGTTTATTTTTTAACGAAGTGGTAACTGACAATGCTAATTTAAATTGGAATTATTATAAGTATATTTTACGGAATGTAATATGAATATGAGAGCTACTGAATATGAGAGCTACTCTTATAAGTCGAACAGATTTTTATTATTATTTGCGATGTGAAAGACATTGGACATACATAGAACATTAACATTAGTTATGAATCATTCAATATGACAACACAAACGAGATTTAGGATGAAATTCCATCTCAAATCCACGTGAGGGAGATATTTTCGAAGTTCTTGTATTCCACATAAATCGATAAGACTACAATGATACATTATGACATGTGTTATGCAATATTCCTAGCAATATTTAGACAATTCCATTCTTCGAAATATGCATAGAGATAATAGAGATGTTTGAAAAGTTCATGGTTCATGCAATAAAGTTCCAAAAGTGGCATCAAGAAAATTGTTACAATTCTTTTAGGGGTTCATTATATACCTCTTCAACCTCTATACTAGAAATGAGCCCCAAACTTCCTTGCCCCGTACTGAGGCCACTTACAAGTCCATTTGGACAGCAGTGACGGTGGACCTCAATCTCTCAATTGCCTGCGGTAGCCTCCATGCACAGGAAAGACATAGTTTTAGCATTAGGGGATGTTTTTTAAAACAACCCCAAAGGCAAGGTGGTATTATAAGAAATACAAACAACTGCCAAAATAAATTCCAAAATGGGATTTTGGGAGTGGTTCCAACCACCCCCAAAAGTGGCTTTTTACGGTGTTGTGGACCCCCTTTGAAAAGTGACTTTTACGGGTAGTTTTCTTAATCCCCCCACACACCCACCACACTCCTCAAAAGAATTACCTCTAAAAGTCAAGCTTTTTAGGAGCGGTTTAAAACTCCCCCTCATAGCAAGCTAGAAGGGTGACTTATAACTATGCTCGTAGCAACTTACAAGGGAAGCTTAGAACCCCCCTCACTATCACATTTAGGGTTAGTTAAGAACTCTCCTTGTAGCAACTTATGGGGGGAGGGCGGGGGCGGGGGGGGGGGTTGGGTTAGGACTCCCCTTGTAGGAACTTTTGTGGGCATTAGGATCCCGTGTCATAGCAACCTTTTGGGGCGTGAGGAGCCCCCCTTGTAGAAACTTATGAGGGGGGTTTAGAACCACCTTGCAACAATGATTTGAGGCAACAGGAGAACCCCTCATTGACACTTAGAAGGGGGGTTTAGAACCTCCCTCAAACCAACTTATAAGGGGGGTTTAGAATTCCCCTCATACCAACTATTCGGGGTTTTAGGTGCCTCCCTCATACTATATCTTGGGGCCGTTAAGAGCCTTCTCTGTAGCAACTTACGAGGGGGGTTCTAACCCCCCTCGTAGAAAACATTGGAGGCATTAGCAAGCCCCTCATTGTAGATGTTATAGGCATTATGATCCCTCCTTGTAGTAGATTTTAGTGGTGTTAGGAGCCCCGTTGTAGCAACTTACAAGGGGGGTTTAGAGCCCCTTTTATAGTATCTTTCGCATGCACTAGCATTCTCACTCCAAAAACTTTCGAATATTTTTGGAGACAAAGGTCCAAAGAGGGTTTCAACATGGAGATGAAATTCTAATTCCTTATTGTAGATATTTCTAATTCTTTTAGTTATCATAGAAAACATGAGAGATTTAAGGGTGATTTATGGAGTGTTTTTAGGGATAGATTGAGTGATTTTAGGACTTAGGACTCCCCTTGTAGGAACTTTTGTGGGCATTAGGATCCCGTGTCATAGCAACCTTTTGGGGCGTGAGGAGCCCCCCTTGTAGAAACTTATGAGGGGGGTTTAGAACCACCTTGCAACAATGATTTGAGGCAACAGGAGAACCCCTCATTGACACTTAGAAGGGGGGTTTAGAACCTCCCTCAAACCAACTTATAAGGGGGGTTTAGAATTCCCCTCATACCAACTATTCGGGGTTTTAGGTGCCTCCCTCATACTATATCTTGGGGCCGTTAAGAGCCTTCTCTGTAGCAACTTACGAGGGGGGTTCTAACCCCCCTCGTAGAAAACATTGGAGGCATTAGCAAGCCCCTCATTGTAGATGTTATAGGCATTATGATCCCTCCTTGTAGTAGATTTTAGTGGTGTTAGGAGCCCCGTTGTAGCAACTTACAAGGGGGGTTTAGAGCCCCTTTTATAGTATCTTTCGCATGCACTAGCATTCTCACTCCAAAAACTTTCGAATATTTTTGGAGACAAAGGTCCAAAGAGGGTTTCAACATGGAGATGAAATTCTAATTCCTTATTGTAGATATTTCTAATTCTTTTAGTTATCATAGAAAACATGAGAGATTTAAGGGTGATTTATGGAGTGTTTTTAGGGATAGATTGAGTGATTTTAGGACTTAGGACTCCCCTTGTAGGAACTTTTGTGGGCATTAGGATCCCGTGTCATAGCAACCTTTTGGGGCGTGAGGAGCCCCCCTTGTAGAAACTTATGAGGGGGGTTTAGAACCACCTTGCAACAATGATTTGAGGCAACAGGAGAACCCCTCATTGACACTTAGAAGGGGGGTTTAGAACCTCCCTCAAACCAACTTATAAGGGGGGTTTAGAATTCCCCTCATACCAACTATTCGGGGTTTTAGGTGCCTCCCTCATACTATATCTTGGGGCCGTTAAGAGCCTTCTCTGTAGCAACTTACGAGGGGGGTTCTAACCCCCCTCGTAGAAAACATTGGAGGCATTAGCAAGCCCCTCATTGTAGATGTTATAGGCATTATGATCCCTCCTTGTAGTAGATTTTAGTGGTGTTAGGAGCCCCGTTGTAGCAACTTACAAGGGGGGTTTAGAGCCCCTTTTATAGTATCTTTCGCATGCACTAGCATTCTCACTCCAAAAACTTTCGAATATTTTTGGAGACAAAGGTCCAAAGAGGGTTTCAACATGGAGATGAAATTCTAATTCCTTATTGTAGATATTTCTAATTCTTTTAGTTATCATAGAAAACATGAGAGATTTAAGGGTGATTTATGGAGTGTTTTTAGGGATAGATTGAGTGATTTTAGGACTTAGGACTCCCCTTGTAGGAACTTTTGTGGGCATTAGGATCCCGTGTCATAGCAACCTTTTGGGGCGTGAGGAGCCCCCCTTGTAGAAACTTATGAGGGGGGTTTAGAACCACCTTGCAACAATGATTTGAGGCAACAGGAGAACCCCTCATTGACACTTAGAAGGGGGGTTTAGAACCTCCCTCAAACCAACTTATAAGGGGGGTTTAGAATTCCCCTCATACCAACTATTCGGGGTTTTAGGTGCCTCCCTCATACTATATCTTGGGGCCGTTAAGAGCCTTCTCTGTAGCAACTTACGAGGGGGGTTCTAACCCCCCTCGTAGAAAACATTGGAGGCATTAGCAAGCCCCTCATTGTAGATGTTATAGGCATTATGATCCCTCCTTGTAGTAGATTTTAGTGGTGTTAGGAGCCCCGTTGTAGCAACTTACAAGGGGGGTTTAGAGCCCCTTTTATAGTATCTTTCGCATGCACTAGCATTCTCACTCCAAAAACTTTCGAATATTTTTGGAGACAAAGGTCCAAAGAGGGTTTCAACATGGAGATGAAATTCTAATTCCTTATTGTAGATATTTCTAATTCTTTTAGTTATCATAGAAAACATGAGAGATTTAAGGGTGATTTATGGAGTGTTTTTAGGGATAGATTGAGTGATTTTAGGACTTAGAAAATATGATTTATGGAGTGATTTATATTTTTTTTACTAAGTACGATTAATCTATTAAAAAGAAAAAAGCTATTTACAGAGAGTGCGCTTGTTTTCCGAGAGGACAGACGAGCTTAGCATTGCAAAAGCCTAGTTTTGAGACTGCCCCAACAGAGGGGAAACCAGTCTCGAGGAAACCAAAAAATACCAGAAGACATAGTGTCCAAATTGTTAGCAAACCGAGCATACAAGTCACCAAAATCCGACATTACATCGAGCTAGATGAGCCTTCATGGAAAAAAACAAAAAGAACGAGAACTTAGAAAAACTGCCACCTGGCATTAGGCATGACAAGCTCCATATCCGGCTCTTCCTCTATCGGGCAGCCCCAATCTTCACAGTTGTCGAGGTTTGGCATCTCTGTTCCTTCCTCCCGCCGCGTGTCCTCCTTGTCCTGAGAATGCATATCTTTGCTTGGTGAGGCCTGACGAGGATTTGATTCCTCTTCCTTATGCTACGCGACCTCCTTCCCCAACCTCCGATGTTGCCCCTCTGGCTCAGGTTCCACAGCAATGCACTGGTTCTGTCGAGTGCCAGGCTGACTTGGCTCTACCTTGAAGGCAACAGTACCCAAGCAGAGGCCCTGATTGTTCTGAGCCTCTTCCTCTGTGAATAGGATGGATATGGTATCTATGATAACTGGTTGATTCAACGTGCTCCTGGAGTGGAAGAGCGCGGTGTGGGGGGACGGCCGCCTTGGCAGGGGGAAGGGCGCCATGCGAAGTCGCCCACGCCCACTTCGCGTGTTAGGATACTGGTGATTGTCTGCTCTGGATGAGGGAGAGCTCGAGGAGCTGTGCCTTCTGGATTGCTGACGGGCGCTTCCCCCTCTCGAGCCTCCCCTTCTACTGATAAGCCTGTGCCTGACCATGATGGAACAGGTGAATGAACGAATGCGCAGACGGAAGCAGAGGAGAGTGTGAGAGAACAGAATGTGCATCGCGGCCACACAATTGAGCTTGCCCCTCTCTCGAAACCCATCAACTTCCAACCAGAGGTGGCGCGTCGCAGCAATATGACGGAGCCCAACCCTCTCCCAGAACCCACCGGCTTCCAACCAGCAGTGCTTGGAAAGCCTTCTGTCATAGCCATTGCTGTCTTGGGTTTTATCAAAATCTCCACGCCTCAGCAATCCTCCACCATAACTGTAGCATCCAATGCAGCCGAAGGCCAACTATCCCAGACACAAGCAGCGGAGATCATTCTGTCGTTGGCTCTCCTGTTCCGTCCAGGTTCCCATTGCGCGAGGCCATGTGATGGTGTTTGTGACCATATGAAGCCTATCATCCCGCTTGCCATATGGTTTGGGGTTCGCAGGTGTCGGTCGACCCTGCGCCACCCTTGTCCCATCCACCTAGAGCACCCTTGAAACACCCGCATCTGGGGAGTTTTCTTCCTTTTGGAGCAGATTGATACATTCATGTTTTTTCTCATGATTCTGAATGATTTTAAGGCTTCCTGTAAGGAGGGGTTGCTTGTGTTCAACTCCCAAGTTGGCCAAGAGATCTGCTACCTTATTGCTTTCCCTTCTAACATGCTTGAAAATGATTGCTCTGTTGTTTTTGAGGGTGTTTTCTATAGCTTCCAACCTAGCCTCTAGACGCCAACCGGTTGAGATCTTGTTTGCATGAGCCCCATTGAGCAGTTGTGTAGCCATGTTAATTAGTAGTTGGGAGTCTCCTTCAATTTCCAAAGGCTGGAAATCATGGTTTTGAGCTAGGAGAATTCCTTACCATAGACCCTCTAGCTCCGCCGAGTTATTAGTATCCCATCCTATATTGCCGAGGTATATTAGAAGAGGAGAGCCTTTGTTGTCCCTGAAGATGCCTCCGCATCCTGCTTTCCCTGGGTTCCCCTTAGATGCTCCATCAAAGTTGAGTTTGTATCGTTGCTTTGGTGGGGGCTGCCATTTGTGCGCATGATCTTTGGTGTTTCCTTGGGATATGCCTTCTGTGCTTCCCCTGGATAGTTGGATGTTCCAGTTATCCCAAATTTATTGTTTTGTGGCTTGCGCAGGAAAGTCCTCTAAAAGTCAAGCTTTGAGGGCTAAAGTTTCTTTCAGATTCATGACGAGCTTTTCCCAAATAATTTTTGATGGAGTGTACTGGTTTTTAAAAATGCGCTTGTTTCTTTCTTTCCATATTGTCCAGGTGAGGAGGCCCGGGATGATTCTCCAGAGGAAATTTAGGAGAGTGCTTTTATAAGGGATTTGGTGCCAGAGGCGAATGGAGTTGATGATATCTTTAGATGGTCGATAATTTCTTTGGAATCTGAAGCTGTCTTTCTCCCAAAGCTTGTTGGCTAGGGGGTAGGAGTCCAGAAGATGTTGAATAGTTTCCTCGTGCATGCAGTAGTTGGGGCACATAGATGGTCCCTGTATTTTCCTTTTTCTTAAGTTGTCCCAAGTTAGGATTTTCCTATGTCCGATGAGCCATAAGAAAGTCGAGACTTTTGGCCAAATACCTATTGTCCATATCCATCGCCAGATGGGATCCGGGGGTGTGTCATCTTGATTCTGGATTCTGTAGGCTTCTTTTGTGGTGAAGGATCCTCGAGGGGTGTAGCCCCATCTTAATAAGTCTTCCCCTCCATTGTATCTAAGCATTCATTTTTGGAGCTCTATTTCCATGTTTTCTCTTGTCTGGATATGAATGTTTCTTATTAGTTCTTCCGGTCGTTTCCATTGCCTATATCCTTGATTGATCTCCTGTGACCATTGTTGATTTACCTTCTCCTCTTGAAGTTCCTCCCAGTCATTACTAGGCTGAATATTGAGAACCCTGTCTAATCTTGGCAGTTGATTCTAGGCATCTGTCCAGAAACGAGCTCTGTTGCCTCCTCTAATTTCCCAAAAACTATGACGTTGGATTAGGGCGGAGTGTTGACTAGCCGCATTCCACATCAGTGATCCTTTCTCCGCAAGGGTGAATCTGATCAGCTCCTCCTCCAGTCTGTGATTAGCATACTTGGCTCGCCAGATGACGCCCCAGGGCTTGTTAGGTGTTGTGAGGTATTGCCACCAGATTCGTGCCCCCATTATTTCGTTGCTTTGGCCAGGCTCCCTGAGGCCTAACCCTCCCTTCTCTTTGGGTTTGCATGTGGTATTCCAATTTATAAGGGCCCACTTATGATTGGTTCCATGCGATCCCTATAGGAAATTGCGTTGAATATCTCTAATTCTTTTGAGAGCCCATTTTGGTGCAGCTAAGATTGAAAAGAGATAGAGGGGCATTGCTTGAAGCACTGCTCTGATAAGAATGACCTGGCTAGCTATATTCAAAGCTCTGAAGGTCCAAGCGGAAAGGCGAGATTCCAGCTTCTCAATGAGTTTATGCCAAGAGGCATTCTTGATACCCGAATCAATGAGAGGGGCACCCAAGTAATTAGAGGGAAGGGTAGCAATGGTAAATCTTAGGATGTGGGCTATGGTTCGTTGGATGATGGGAGGCGTGTGGAAGAAGAAGATCTGAGATTTGGCTTGGTTGATACTGGTGCGTGAGGCTTCAGAAAAGTCGTTCAAGAGGGTCTTGAAGACTGAGGCTTCTTGTACTGAAGGGTATCCAAAGAGCATATTGTCACCTACGAATTGCTGATGGGTGGTAGCAGGGGTGTTGTGAATGGAAATTCCTTTTATCATCTGAGAATGAAGGGCCTGCTTGATGAGTCTGCCCAACCCTTCTGCCATTATTATAAAAAGGAAGGGAGAGAGGGGATCCCCTTGTCCGATTCCTCTGGAGGGTCTAAAAGGTCAAGAGGGAATGCCATTGATGAGGATGGAAAAAAATGTAGAGGAAATTAAAATGTGGATCCACCTCACCCACATAGGATCGAAGCCAAAGGCGCTTAGCATTTTTTGAATATAGGTCCAACTTAATTTATCAAAAGCTTTGGATAGATCAATCTTAAGGATCATGCCTGCCTGATTAGAAGACTTAAGGGAGTGTATGATTTCATGAGTGAGGATGATGCCGTCCATTATTTGTCTGCCCTCCACATACCCAGCTTGTTCCGGGGATATGAGTAGGGGTAGCAGGGGCTTCAACCTATTTGCAATGACCTTGGAGATGTCTTTGTAGATGATGTTACAGAGAGCAATTGGGCGATATTTTTCTGGTGTGGTTGCGCCTTCTTCTTTGGGTATGAGAGCTATGAAGGTTGAGTTGAGTGCCGGTAGCAACCAATGTAGAGATTGAGATTCCTCAATGACTAGCCAAACTTCTTCTCTAATGAGTTCAAAGAATGAGTGGAAGAAGGTGGTTGAAAAGTCGTCCGGCCCTAGAGCTTTGCCCTCCTTGAGCTGTTTCATGGCAAAATCAACCTCCTATGGCTGGACAAGTCTAAGAAGGAGTTGATTATGGTCCTTTGTGATGACTTTTAGGATATGTTGAGTTATCTTTTCTATAGCTCTACTTCTGTCAATTTGAGGTTCTTGAAGAACACCTTGGAAGTAGTTGACTAGCTCCTGTTCTATTTCAGTGTGATCCTCCTCTCTTTCCCCTCCTTGTTTTTGGAGGAAGGACATGGTGTTATGCATTCTTCTTTGTATCGTAGTCCTATGGAAGAATTTGGTATTTCTCTCGCCCTCTTTCAGCCATCTGATTTTGGATTTTTGCTTCCATAGGATTTCTTCCTGCTTGTTTCTCTCCTCCAATCTATTTTGTATGTATTTTTCCTTGTCCAAGGTTTCTTCTTTGTACCCCTTGGTAATTATCTGCTGTTGGAGCTCCTTCATTTCCATGTTGAGGTTTTGTTGAGCCTGAAAGATATTACCAAAAGTTTCTTTATTCCAGGTTTTTATTTGAGCTTTCAAATATTTAAGTTTCTGTTGGAGTTGAAACATTCTTGATCCTTCCGGGGCTGTGAAGTTGTTCCAGGCATTATTGATGAAGTCTTTGAAAGCGGGATGGGATAACCAACATGCCTCAAATCTGAAAGGTCGTCTGGTAAAGTTGCCTGGACACTGCCATTGAAGAGCTATGGGCTAATGGTCCGAGCCAGAGTGAGGGAGGATAAGAGCCGAAGATCGCCCCCTACATGAATGACGCTATCCGAGATGAGGAATCGATCGAGCTTCGATGCTATTTGGTACCTCCCTGTTCTGCGATTTCTCCAGGTATGCATGCCATTGGGAGTTTGCAAATCGATGAGCGAGTTGTTGTGGATGAAGTCTTTGAAGTGAGTCAATTCCTGATCCAGCTTGGCCCATCCACCTCTCTTTTCCTCTAACTTGGTAATCATGTTGAAATCTCCGCCTATGAGCTAGAGCAAATACTCTCTGTTGGAGTTGAGGTTGGCTATGGTGTCTAGGAGAGCAATTTTATTGAGCACTTCCTGCGGGAAGTAGACATTGGTCATATGTCCATGAATGTTGGTTCCGATAATGTGAAAAGTTGCATGGATGAGATTGTGCGTAGCCTGGAGATTTGACAACGCGATTTTTTGGGTATTCCAGGCAATCGCTAAGCCTCCAGAGGCACCTGAAGCATCTACTGCCACAGTATTGCATCCATGGCCAGGCTTTTGTGAGGATGCTTCCCAGGGTACTGCTATTGCACTTTGTTTCCTGCAAGAAAAAGATCTAGGGTTGTTCCTGCCTTATCATACTTCTGATCATTCTGAGTTTCCTAGGGCTATTGAGCCCTCTTACATTCCATGAGATGAGCTTCATTGATCACTGTTTGGAGTGGGCCTATAATACGTTGTCAATTTTGCATATTGGCTTGAGTTGACCAAGATTTTGCCTACTTCTATAGTTCGCTGGAGATCGGTTTTTCTTCCTCTCTTTTCGGAATCCTTTGGTATGAGATTTCCATCCCATTGACTACCTGGTTGTATGCCTAATTGTTGTTGCTGATATGCTCTGGAGATAATTGTTTCTAGAGTACTCAGTTGGTGTTCTTGTATTTTGTCGTACTCCCTTTTTTTGCAAGCTTGCTCCAATCCAAAGATGTCTAGCCATTTTAGATCTATGCTCTTTGGTTCTTCCTCCATATGCTGCACCTGACGGTTGTCCTCCGTGATGAGCACAAGCTGCCAGGCCTGATATTGCAGGTTGTCCGTCTCCATGGCTTTGAAGATTCCTTCTGGATGATTTGGGATTTCTTCATGGATTTCGCTTGATTTAGTGGTGGTTCCTTCCACTTCCATTTCCTTTGCACTTCCTTTTGGTTCTGTTTGGCTTCCTTTGATGTGCACAGCTTTGTCTCTAGCGATACTCGAAGTAGGAGAGGATTGCGGAGGGGGTATATTTGGATTGGAGGCTTTAGGCGAGGATTTGTTTTGCATGCTGGGGGAAGTCTCTACAGTGGCTTGAGCGAGAATCTCGAAGCTATTGCTTGTGGAAGGGGTAGAGGCCATTTCTTTCAGGGGTTTTTTCCCGGATGAGGGCTTTTTATGCGCTCGCTTACGGCTGAGGACTTTGGTGAAATCCTCTTGGGCATGCGTATCAGAGGTGTCGGGGTCAGAGGTTTTTGGGTTCAGCGGGCAGTCCCTAAAGATATGTCCATGAGCGTGACATTTTATACAGCGAAATGGAACATGTTCATAGTCTAGGGGTTGAATCCATTCATAATGTTCATGAGAGAGACTTACCGAATCCGGGAGGGTGTTATCCAGGCGCATGAAGACACAGATGTGGGCATAGGATGTGTATCTTTGGAGCTTTGTTTCTTCAACGGCTTTGATATATTCCCCCAATCCGTTTCTGATTCTCTTTAGCGATCCTTCACTCCAGTATTCCTCTGGAAATGAGTACATTCTAATCCAAATTGGAGCCCAGGAGAGATCTTCCTTTTCCAGATTAAATCTAGCTAGGCAGTCCCTTAGATATAATCCTGCTGAGTTAAAAAAGTATGGCCCTTCATCCATGATTCTAAACTTGTCTTCAAGGCACAGGAATATCACTTTGAAAAGTCCCTTCGGTCCTAGCTGCAGACTTATGTGGCCTTTGGGTTTCCATTTGGCCGCTATCCAACCATACAGAGCTTTTTCTATTGGCCAGAAGCCAATAAATTTTCCTATGAGTGCATGATCTTTCATGTATTGGATTCTTTCATTGATCTCCTGGCTGGGTAGTTCTATTTTGGGTCTTTCAGCTGCTATTGGCTTGCATGTGCTTGAAGTAGCTGTGGTTTTTTCTTTTGTCTTTTCTTTCCCTTGCAGCGTTTCTCGGCAATTGTCAGCCTGACCGTCTGTAGTTTTCGACTTTTGCTGCTGTGACTCCATTGTGATTTCCTGGTCAGTATGGATCGAGCTGAAGTGTATTGGCCCATTTCTTCCTAGCGGCGCAGTATTGGCGTTAGGGGAGGGCATGGCACCCCCCCTGCTCAGTCTCCATGTGATTCGCTGATCGAGCTACTTCTCTCTGGCAGGTTCAAGATTGCAGGGTTTCGGTTGTATCTCTGTCGAGTGTCTGCGTCGTTGCAAGGATTCTCCAGCGAAACCCTAGTTACAGAGCTCTCCTATGTTATGGAGTGATTTATTAAGTGATTCTAAGATCTAGAAAAGATTGTGATGTTTATAAATGTTATCTTTTCTAAGCTTGTGGGTAATAGAAAAGAAAGTAAGTGTGAGGAAAAAATGGGATGGTCAATTAAATGTGAAATCAATCCAGAGTCATAGAGAAGAAGAGAAATATATGAATTAGATTGTGTGTACAAATTTTTATGAATGAGAATAAATGGAAGCATCCTTATTCTTAAAATTGTCTCTATGTGTATGCATGAATGAATAATTCCAGCATCTGTTTGTAATTTAGAATTAATGAGGTTTTCAGTGCTATGTTTATACTGAAACTAATCATAGTTTGAGTTTAAGCTTCGTCATTAATCAATGGTATGAATGTAGTGAGGGGTTTGAGATAATTTGAATGTACAAATTCATAAAGAATGGTAGATAGTGGAAATATATCATATGAATGAACCAATTAATGTTATGGAATTTAATAAAATTGAGTACGGGAAGAATTTGGTACATGCACATATTTTTGTATGTATGAATATTTAGGGAATTCAAGTTTATGGTTGTGGCTTGAATAAGTGTGAGTTTTAATAGAAGGCACCAATGTCTCATAGTAGAAGGTGTATGGAAACCATGATGTCAATAATGCATTGACATCCCAAAAGTAGAGGAAATAGAACTTGCTAGAAAAGTTGATTTTCCTACATCAACTGTTACCAAAGGAGGTATTATCTTTGGAAAATGATGTTAGAGTAAGGTTTGATCATTGAAATGGATAGATTTAGAGCTTCTAACATAAATGGTTTGACAAATATAATTGAAGTAAATTTTTTTATTTGCAATTTTTATTAATGATTGTATGAATTGAAGTTCTGTGTAGAAAGAACAATGAAGTTATTTTCAAAGAAATCTACTTGGTTGAAAGTAGAAAATATTTGTCTTGATAAGAAAATATGAAAGAAGAATGTTCGTAGGATGTGAAAGGACATTGAAAGGATAATAATAGTAGAGCCAACAAAATGATTGGAGAGAACTGCAGCGTCGGTGTATGTTCATTTAAGGTCAGACTAAGAGGTAATTAGTTTTTATACTAATTTGTGAATTAAATTGGTTGATTATAGGTATCAGTGATGGAAATGATTACACTAGGAGGATGGTAACAAAGAATAGAAGAATTTCTTAAACATTTTGGCAATGAACTCATTCCAACTATAGGTTGGAAGGAAGGAGGACACAAGCATGTTCTCAAAGGAAGTGAAGATCTACAAACACCTAAGATGAGAATATAAGCTTAGGAGATTGTAGAGAAGAACGAAAAGGACACTGAAACAGCAGGGTGAGAGATATATTTTTGAGGTATTGTAACAGGTTAAGGAGTAAATTTGTATTATAGAGGCTTCGATCGATTCTACGAGTGGGCAAGGTAAAGTTCATAAAGAAAAGGAGAAAATAACTATTGAAATTCATGATAGGTTAAGGTGCAAGGCACATTAAGGTAAGGGAAGATGCCAAATAGAATTGTGAAAGAAGAACATTGAGTGGTGAGGAGTTTGATAGTGAGCTTGCTAAGGTGAAGGTACAATTGAGTGTACTAATGGATCTACTACAGAAAGGTGAGGAAGACAAAATAAGTGAATGTTTTTTGTGGAAGAAGGCCAAGTGGAATTGGTTGCAAGTTAAACAGAGGTATAGGACAAATGGTGAGTTGAAGGATGAAAATATCAAAGGAACATAGGGTAACTATTGAAGGAGAAGTTAACTTTTGTGAACCTGAACAAGGACCCATCCTTGGAGAGAATGATGAGGATGTTGAGATGATATCTATAGAGGATATTTTTAACTACTTGGAAAGTTAAATTAAGCATGAGAAGTTGATGTCTGAGGCATCCAATAAAGCTACAAAGCCTTATGTTTTTAAATCTAATGGCTTGTGTATGTTTGTAGGTTGGATAGAAAAAGAAGAAGGATAGTAATCTAAAATTGTAATGAAGATTAAAGAAGATGATAGAAATATTATTTACAAAATCATAACTAAAGAACATAATCATAATTTTGTTACCAAACAAGATGAATTTTTTTTTCCATTAAAGACAATCATAGTGAAGATGATTACATTTCATAAATGAAATTGTCAATATGTAGCTGCAAGGATTTGTTGGTGGAGATAAAAAGGAAAATTTGACTACTGGATATAGTAAAAAGAAAGATAATAAAATCATTCAAATGAATTCTTGAGAGACATGAAGAAGAGTTATAGTTTCTAGAAAATTTGTTGAAAGAGTTTGAGTTAGAAAGGAAAAATACATCCAAAGAAGAGAGATGTCCACACATGCCTAGCAGTGAAGATGTGTTTACAACATTTGAGAAAGTTGAGATAAATTGTAATTTAAAATTTCATTATGAAAATGCAGATATAGAAAATGTTGATGAACATGAGGATATAATTAGAAAATAGAAAAAGAATTATTTCATAGTGATGAAATAAAACCTCAAGTAGAACATTCATATTCAATCTTTAACTATTTTGAGGAGGAATGAGGTTTTTGGAGGAATGGTTAACAAGGGATACATGCATTAAGCACTACATAAAGTTTGAAGAGTTACTTGATTTCGACGAACAAATCAGAAACGTGTATAACATTGGCATAGAGTAGAAGAACATCCAACAATTGATGGGAAACAACAATATCAAACATTAGAGAAATTTTGAGATCTAAAATGGGACTCTTAAGGAATATTATAAAATAGTAGTGGAAACAATAAAATAATATTAAATTACATCATGAACTTTTAGACAGAAAAAAGGAAAAACTATTTTTTCATCTCATATTTTCAACTTATCTCCCCATGGTTTTACTCAAATTTTGTGTGGGAGCACTCGTTGGATTAAAATTTTAATTCCTCATCCAAGGAGTACCCATGTTTCATACTTTAGATGGACCCTTCTACACAAAATATGAGAAATACATTAAAAAAAACATCATTGGAATCACATTTTTTATGTATTTCTCATGTTTTGCGTCGTAGGGTCCATCGAACGTATGCAACATGGGTACTCCTTAGACGAGGAATTAACTTTTGCATCCAAAGAGTGCTCCCGCTCAAAATTTGAGTAAAAAAAGAAGGATATAAGTTGAAAATGTAGTTTTTTTATTATTTTGTTTTTTAATCTTTTTACTTTTTTACTCCAAAAACGGTGAATCACCCCCCATGGTTGACGTCATCACCTTGATTCTATTGGATCTTATAAAGGTTATTTTGGTTGTAAATTGTTCTTTTGAGGCACATTTTAGACATCAAAATTTCTCTAATATTTCATCAAAGAGGTAGTGGTATGTACCAAAAAGAGGATTGTTTTGAGAAATTTATTAGTGAGATGATAATTTTGATCATGAAAATACCTACGAAAACACACACTAATGTGAGAAGATCTTTTAGTAGCAGAAAGAAAGTGATTGTACAAGAGTCCATTAGCAAGACAAGTTGACAACTCTAGCATAGTATTTATAGGTCTAGAGATTTGAAAACAACTATAGTAGGAGCAGAATAACAACTTAAAGCAATGGATGATCAGTTACAATACAAGGTTTGGGATCAAGGAGGATTATTACATCAAAGGCTTATGACCAATAGGTCATAACTTTTTTTACTTTGGGAGTCTAATGCAAGAGTAGTCTCTCTCCCAAAACAATCAAATATTTTTGGATACAAATATCCAAAGGGGGTTTCAACATGGAGAAGGAATTCTAATTCATTATTGTAAATAATTCTAGTTTCTTTAAATATTATAGAAAACATGACATATTTAAGGGTGATTTCTAGAGTTATTTTAGGGATAGATTGAGTGATTTTAGGATATTAATTGTTTGATTTATGGGGTGATTTATGGGTGATTTATTGAGTGATTTTAGGATGTATAAAGATATGTTATCTTTATAAATGTTATTTCTTGTGAGCCTACGTGAAATGAAAAAGAAAGTAAGTGTGAGGAAATAAGGGGATGGCCAAATAAATGTGAAATCAAGCCATACTTACAAAGAAGAAGATTTATTTCTAAATTATATTGTATGTACATATTTTTGATGAATAACAATAAGTATAAGAATCCTTGTGCTTATAATTGTCTCTGTGTATATGTTTGTATGAAGAATTCCAACAATTGTGTGAATTCTAGAATTAAGCAAGATTTTAGTTCTATGTGCATACTGAAACTGATGATAGATTAAGTTTAAACTTTTCCATCAATGAAGTGTACCAATGTAGGGAGGGGTTAGAGACAATTTAAATGTATGATTTATAATGAACCATAGATACTGGAGACCTATCATATGAGGGAGTTAATTTCTATTATGGGAATTAAGCCAATTGGTAAGGGTGGAATTCAATACATGCACATATATTTTGTATGTATGCTTATTTAGGGAATTCTTGTTTATGGTAGTCACCAATGTGTTAGATTAGAATGCATATGGGCATCTTGATGTCACTAATGCATTGATATCCTAGAAGTAGAGGAATTAGAACTTTCAAGAAAAGTCAATTTTCCTGCATCACTTTCAATGGAAGTTATAAACCCCCTTTGTAGTAACTTATAAGGAGGTTTGAACCCCCCTCATAGAATAATATAGAGGGAGTTTCAAACCCTCTTTAGAATATTTTGAAGGTGGTTAAGAACCACCCTGCTGTAGTAGCTAAAGAAAGTGGTTTGGAACCCCCCACCCCCTACTGAAACTTATGAGGGTGGTTTAGAAACACCCTCGTAGTAGCCTATGGGCTGTTTTGGAACCCCCTCATAGAAACCTACAAGGGTGCTTTAGAACCTTCTCATCACATGATATGGTTGTTTTTAGCACCCCCCATCGAATATTTTTTATTTGATAACATATATCCATCATAGAAATACTATTGTATTGTAAATATCTAGAAGTTTTTCTACAAGTAAAAATTAAGTCATATTATTCAAGAACAACAACAATAAGACTAATAATGAAATTATGCACTTAAAAAGAAAAAATTAATACAGATAACCCCATCTCTTCAAAAAGTGTAAGAACAACTAGCTATCAACACACAAAAATTATTGTTTTGGATCTATACAAATACTACCACTATCTTTTTGAAAAGGATAAAAATGAAAACAATGATAGTTCTTCGAAAAAAAATTACATTTCGAATAACCTTATAAAAAACATAAAACAACAAAATATCATAACCACCATTACCATAATGTGAACAAAAACTAAACTACAATAGTAATTGTCTTCATATAAATTTAAATTTAAAGATAATGGAGGTGGACATTGAAAATATTCACAATTTGTCCAAAGAAATTTCATTATGTGAATTTCCATAAAAGTTAACAATGGAATTCAATTAAAAAATATAGCCAATTAATTTACATGTGCATATTGAAAATAATTAAGAGTATGACATTTTAATTTTTAGTTTCATTACATATAACAATGGATAAATAAGTCGTGAATATTTCTTATCTATCAACATCCAACCATGTTCCTTCACAATTTTATATAACATAATCCATGTCACCATCACCTATAATTTCATAATCTTTGAATTTTGTCCCTTCAAAGTTTACAACGCTTGATAGATCTACATACTCCAATTCATATGTGTTACTATTTCTCAACCCCTCTGAAGGGAAATTGAAGAGTGCTTCCTTCATGTTGGTTGCATACTTTATTGTCATTGAGAAATCATGTTGATTTAGATCTATGGATTGTAAACTATAATCTCTTCATCCTTGGGTTCTTGCTCAAATAGGAATGTAATATTTTTAGCTTGTTTATGAGTGAGAAAATTGTTGGACTCTTTCTTAGCCTAAGGATTTATTTAATTGGAAATGAAATGACCATGCCTCTTCTGGAAATTGAATTAGTTTACTATACCTATATATGAAGAAGGTCCCTCAAAACCCTTCAGTCGTCCATTAGGATTAACCTAAGTCATGGAGGTAGAAGGATTTGCAGAAGAAGTATCAATATTGTTTGGAACACTTCTTTGAAAATGTAAATCCAAGCTTGTTTTCAACCACTATGGATGTTCTTTATGATTTTTCCAATAATCAACCTCAAATATATTTATTCTCATCGTAATAGTGAGAAGTAATCCAAAAATAAATTGATCTAGAGCACCTCTTCTAGATTTCAAATTCCCATGTTGACAAGAACCTCACTGAATAACTCAATGTATCATTGGACTAATTGACCTAGACATTGGATGAGTTGAAGCCCAATTATAATAGATTTTCTTGTTATCCAATAGGGTAGAATAACATATTTGAAACAAAATTTAATGTATTCGAGAGGTTACCTACTTTGTTTAGTGATTTTACCACCAATCTAGAGAAATATCAACAATGTGGATCTCAAATATTAGGATCTTAGTTGCATTAGTCATATAGGGTGTTGGATATATGTTTGAATTGATGGAAAAGGTGACGAGGGTGAAGGTAAAGTTAGAGATGGTTGCAAGAAGAGAGAAGCTCAATGTAAAGAATGATAAAGGGAAAGATAAGGTTTAGTGACTTTGAAGCCAATTTTAGTGTAGCAGATGATATCAAGAGAACATGGGACCCATACAGATGGATAGATATTGGAAATAGCTTTCTAGTGGTATATAGAATTTTGAAAAAGGCCTCATTGATTGTAAGTTATTACCAATAAAATTTAGGTACCACAAAGTAAAAAAGTTGTAGATTTAAAGTTGGAAGAATGGTCTAAGTGGTGACAATTCCATGCATCTTCCATACTCGGTGGAGCATTTTAGTAGAGTGACTAAAGAATGAAACGAATGAATGTGATTGATAGCTTATTCAGTGGAAAATGTTTTAATTAGCTAGTGGTGGAGCCCAATATTACATGTAATCCTAGTGGATGTTCCCTAGATGATTCCCAAGTTGTGAATAAATGGAATGCGTAGGACAACAAAAGTCTGGAGGAGTCAAAAACTTGTGCAGGAATTTGATTAGAAATATGTTTAATATAGGAGGTTCCCACATGAAAACTCGCCACAGGAGGCCTTCCCTACAAGGGAAAAGGTCCACGCATATGTTTAGGCTCAGGATGACATAGGGTCAGGGAACATAATGAAAGGAGAAGGCATTATACGAGTACATGGCCGAACATGTGAGCAATTTGGCTAAGCTGTGAGTGCATGAGATGGATTGATGTTGGCATTGTGTATGGTGAATTGTCCAATGATAAAAAAATGTTGAAGGTTTTTGTATGGTGGTTTAGGTGAGAGTTTGAAGAGAGAAATTCATTTTTTTATGTAAAGGAAGTGGCCTTCATGAATTGAGTATGAAATTTGTATGGAAGATTAATCATTGAGGTCAGGCCAGTTGTAGCTTACAAGGCAGGGAATGTGGCTCTTTCCTATGGTTGTTGGTAAAATTTAGGGGTTGATGTTCCTTTCAGTGGTAGATGATAAACTTAGGGGTTGCAGCTCCTTTTAGTTGTAGCTAATAAATTAGGGAATAGTAGCTTCCTACTAGTTGTAGTCAAAGAACTTTGTGACAACAAGTAGTAGCTTGCCTTGTGAAGTAAATTAAAGAACAATTTAAAGAAATTGTGTGTTCCCATTGTGTTACTTATGTTATTTCTTGTCGTGCTCATATGAATAAATTTTTGGGAAGTATTCATTTATGTTTAATATCTTTACCACGAAGAAGAAATTATTAAAATTCCTACAATATTGATTCACCCCCCCCCCCCTAGTATTGTCCTATTTTCTAACAATTGGTATCATTACCAAACTGGGTAACTTCAAATCAATTTAATAGATGGAAGAAGTATCAGGGACAATGAAAAGACAGGAAGGAGGATTCACCAACAGGGCTACTATGTTGTAAAGGAAATTATTATGTGTTTTGGAAAGTAGGGATAAATACCTACATTCAATCACTTGGAGTTGATATATGGGATGTAGTAGAAGAATAATATTAAAGGCCTCAATATTTGATTACGAGAGAGTAGAATATGGAATTCACAAGCAATGTTAAAGTCATGGATTCCTTTTTTGTTGGATTACCTAAATCAGAACTGGTCAAGGTTATGGATTTCTAAACAACAAAAGTTATTTGGGACAAGATGAGAAGTTGTTATGAAGGTGATAGAAATGTAAATCAAGCTAAAATTCAAGGTTTTAAAATGAAATTGGATTCTTTGAAAATGAAAGATGATGAAGATATTGTAAAGTACTTCCTAAGATTTGATGAACTTGTGAACATTATAAGAGTTCTTGATGAGAAATTAGACAAGATTGTAGTAGTTTAGAAAGTGTTGAGATCTCTCCCTAAGAGATTTAATCCCAAGGTTTTAGTGATTGAGGAGATGACAGAGTTGAACACTCACTTTGGGAAAGCTACCTGGTACTCTCAATACTTATGAGATTAGCATTTCTAATGGAAATCCTACCGCAAAAGGGTTAGCCTTTAAAATAGATAAGAATCCCAAGGAAGAACATGATGATTCATTTTGTGAATCAGATGAAGAGGAATCCAAGTTTGTGAGGAAGCTCAAGATAGGATTAGGAAAGTACATGGAAGGTAAAAAGGTAAGTTACCTTTCACTACTACACATATGACTAAATTGTGATGACATAGTTCGACAATTTGACCATTACTATCACAAAGATTAATGAAAGTGACATTTTTTTAGTTTTAGTTCCCGTGTTCATCACAGTTATGACAAAATATTTGTCGTGATTCATAATTGTGATGTACGATTTCTAATGTGTCATGATTGATATGTTAGAAGAGATTCATCACATGTTAGATGAACTCTGTTTGGATTCACACTTGCAAAGAATTACATGTGTGGTCGCATTGTTTTATGACCGATGGTTTTTGGAACCCTGAGGTTAACGAAGGGCCAATGGGTGGAAATCATGTTCTCACTATATGCTTCTCAAAACTTAGAGATAAGGGGTTGGTCTCATCAATCACCAGACACACATCTTAATAAATCAACAATAATGCTTAGAGTCAGGTGGCAACCTTTTATCAATTTGGGTGATTGTGTTAGTGTAGACATCTAAACAAATAATGTCATGCTTCGAAGGACCCATGATAGACTGGAATATGTTAGTTCCATTCTAAAATTTGTTTTAATGTGTGCAACATTCAATCCTAGAGTATAATAATAGGTGTCATGTGCCAATGCACGAGATAGTCAAAATTTTCCTAGGGATAAGATCGTTTTCAATATGGAGCTCGATTTCTTTGATTATAGTTTTGTACCTAAAACTTGAGTTGGCATTAATGGTGATTGAAATGATCTTAATTCTGATGGTCAGGCTGCCTCATCATTATATAGTGGTTGAAATTAGAACTTGTGTAAATGCATAGGGCTTGGGTGCAAATTAATCCTACTTTATCAAATTAATAGTCTGGCTTGTTTCAATTCAATCAATATGGAGAATGAAAATGGTTATGTAGAGGATGCATTTGGAACTATGATGTCATGAGTGATAGGTTTCTTGGAATTCTTCAATGAATCCATATTGAGGCATGTGGAGATGATTGTAATGTAGTCCTGAGCTCAAAGAAAGCTTCTATTGCAAATAATTGGCCTCTTCGATGTCAAAATGGATCGTTTGCGGTTAGCCCAAGAAATGATTAACTTAGAAATAGAGAACAAAGTTTTGACTAATGATGTTGAAGAAACTCAAGTTCATGTCGTAGAAAACAAGGATAGCATGGAGATGCAAGGAAATTATTTGAAAAGTGAAGAAAACAATTCCACTACTGAAGAATAACATGTATTCACTTTTTTACAAACTCTTTAACCTAAAGAACTGAATAAAGAGCACATCAATTATAGAGAAGACCTTAGTTTCATTTTAATATTTGAGAAAATCATCTGGGGTTTTGGGAAGCACTAGATCCATTTCATCTATTTTGCGAGGGTTAGCTGTTATAGGAGTATTTTGATTGGAATAAGCCATCTAGGGTATTGGGAAATATTGGAGACATTCCATCCATTTTGCAAGTGTTTATTATTTCAGGAGTATCTTGATTGGAATATGGGAACACAAGGTCAAAACAACATTGGGTTGGATCCTTTGTAGATATATCCTCAACATTCCAATTTCATATGGGGTTTTATGTTCTATTTGTATGTTACTTATCCTATGCAATAAATTTATACCATGTTCATTCAATGTCAAGGCTTTAGCGAATGGAACAAAGATTTGGTCATAGATAGGCATCAATAGAACAACACGTAGGCTAATAAAACATTGTATGCTTATAGGAGGGATCCCAAAATGTGTTCCAAAATTTATATCCATTGTACTACCCTGTTTTGTGAAAAAAGTTAAAGTTTGTGAAAAAAATCCCAAACATCAAACATGGCATCCAAATTGGTGACAACCTAATAATAATTTTCACCTCTTCAAACTCTTGGACTATGCATAGTCACCAATTATGGATTGTTTTTCGCTCATAATCTAATTCATATTTAGTCGTTTCTTTTTCAAAAAATGATAAATACAAGAGCGAGGATATCCATACCAAATCTCTTAGTTCATGTCAAATAGTCCATAACGGAGTAATCAAATATGGAGTAATAATGATAATATTGAAATACAATAGAATTAAGACTTAAGGATCACAACACCATATCTATGGTCAACATGAACCAATATTTTATCCTATATCCTTAAAAAATTAAATTATGTCTTCCTTTATTCCTACAAAGGATTATTTCAACTACCAAGAGCTTCAACATTTCACACACAACATGGAAAAACCATTGTGACTCCAATAAATTTGATTTGCAACATTGCAATGTTTAGAAAGGTATAGTAATTTTAATGGTGATTATTTCCCTTGATTTACTCAACATAAGGATGAGAACACTAAATTTTAATTGGGTAGAACTAGAGAGGGCTCACCTTAATTTATAAGTAGACATGTATTGACTTCTTGAATCATAATTCAAGTGTTTCTCTTTCCTCAACGGCAAGTGTTTTCTATGAAGAAATCCATTTGTGAAATGTTTCAACAAAGACATGGATAATTTGAGTGAGATGATAATTCCTTATTCCGGTTTCATTATGGTATAGATGCATACCATAAGTTTATAAGGATAGGATATTGGATGAAAATACTAAGTTATCATTACCAAAGAATTACCTCTCAAATTGAAGCACCTAATCTCTACAAAGTCCACTCATTCCTAGGTTATGCTTCTAAACAATTTGATGTTCAAATTTTCAATTGCATTTCACATTCTACTCAATTCAGATTTTACCACTTGTTCTACAATTTAAATGCGTGTCAAGAGGAATTTTGGTAACTTCATAAAATTCACTTTTAGGCCTTGTTCAAGGAGTGATCTTCATGCTTCTTCAAATCAAACCAAATATTTGATACCATGTTGGAATTTCTCTCTCCATTTGTAAGGTCTAAGTTGGATGACATGTTTTGGAGTTTCTCTCTCCATTGGTGTTAAATGTTTTAGATGCATATTGGTGATTTTATTATGCCTTTTAGATTTTAAAAGATGATCGAGGTAACAATGGATACATTTTCAAAGTGAACTTGGGATCTCACAACTTGTGTTCAATAATTTTACACCAAGTGAGAGCCTAGGATGTAACACCTTAAACTTCTAATATTTTCTTTCAACTTTTTTATTGAGGTTTATAGTGTTTTCTAAATATATTTTATTAAGAGGTAGTAGGTATATGAAATCTATAAAAGGAGGAACTCTTCTCATTTGAAAGCCAGAATTTCAAGAGGAGGAAATATCCTCTATGAGGTTGATTCCATCATCATTTTGTAGATGAAATGGAATAAAGGAATTTTGGTGAGGTTGTTTTACCACAACTTCTTTTGTTATAAATCATGTTGAAGTTTGGGCTGCCAAATTAAATATGTTTACAATAAGAAAATAAAATATTTTCTTTCGGTAAATATATACTTCAAAAATATTGGTAAGTGTTAAAAAAAGGTGGGAGATTATTTTTTTTTTAATAATTGAAATAACTTAATGTAATATTGATTACTTGTTTAGATAATAAAAAAAAAATTTCTTTTGTTGAAATATGTAGTATGGGGAACATGACCACAATGATCCTGATTGGTTCGATGATGGTGAGTTGTTCATTTATCCAGAACCAATCATAACAACCAATAAGCTTGTGGTTAGAATGGTCAAAGAACTTCTTCACTTGATTCACATTAGAGATAAAATTCCTAACATTAAGGATAGGATCAACATATTCATAGATAAAAGGTAATAACCATATTTTAAGGTTATATTCTTAATGTAATAAGTTCAATTATAAATGTTTTTTTTTTTTTAACTTTTACATTATTTAATTGAAAAACATTTTTTTTCTTATATATGATTTTTCGGTAAATATCACACCACAACATACAACCACCAAGAGCCAACTTTTAATGGCAAAGAATGCCATAAATGAGGATCCTCTACCAGAAGATGAGCACGAGGCAATCATTCCAACAGTGATGACCAGTGCACGAAGTTAAGAAAACTCTAATGTTATTTTTTTAATGAATTAATTGTAATAATAGTAGTAATAAATAATATAAAATTCACATTTCTTTCTTGTTACAACTGATGATCCACCCTTGTTGCAGCACCTCGATGACATCCTGAGTACATGGGTAGTTTCTCAAAAATAAAGAAAAACAAAAATAAATGATTGTACTAGTTATATAATTAGGAACATCATGTAACATATTATGAAAACATATTTTTCATGATAAAATCTATTGAGATGAAGTATTTTGTGTCTATAATTAATGAATGAATGGTTGTTATATGTTACTGAATGATTTCTATATGTTTCTTCATGTATAAATCACATATGTTTCTTTATCAATTTTTTATTTTACTAGTGTGTATGAATGAATCTTATTGTGTTCCTATGAACATATTTTATAGTAGATAAATTGGGTACTAGGGAATGGAGAGTGACGTGAGGGGTGGGGGGGAGAGGGGTCATAAGATATTCCAATTTCACATGGTTTTCCTTGTTCATTAGAGAATAATTTATCATTTCAATACTCTTAGAGCAAACCTCCCTCATTCCAACACATGAAAAGCCAAGTCAATGTGGACTTTGTTGCTTCTTTTTTGAATTGAGGTATGTTTTCTCCATGATTAGACTATTATAGTAACTTATTATTGAAATGAAGAGAAACCCATTAAGGTATTCATGCACTTCAGTATTGTCTAACTTTTATTTATTCATAAAAATGTTTCTTAATTTATTTTATTATTTTTCTTATTCTTTATCTTCCTTTAACACATTTGATCTATATTGCAGGTATTCTTATTCCATAAAGTTTCTGTCAAAAAATGTAACATAGTTGGAAAGAAAGTGGATAAATTCGTCCTCTTCAGTATCCATTACTTTCAAACCATACCTTTCACATTTCAATTTTGATCCTCCTTTGTTTTTAGTTATTTGTTAGTTTATTTTTAGTTATTAGTTGGTTATTATAGTGCTTGGAGACATAAGAGAATGAGCTCAGACATTTTCTTGCAAATTGTTTTTGTTGTCAAGGATTTAATTTTATTAACACTATCCATGATTGTCTAGGTATGGAAATTTAAATGTCTGGAAGATATTTACTAACATCTTTGAATAATTCCTATTGACAAGAGTACCAATGAGTAGACTTTTGAATGTTTGGACAAATGTGGAAGTTAGTCAATTAATTATTTTCAATGCCTTGTGTTTGCTATTCTTCCACTATTTGCAAGGATTGTTTCTTGCAAACATTATATCCATTTTTCTTTTTATTATAGGCTAACACCCATGATGAGATTTAAATAATTGTATATCGGTGATAAGTCCTTGTATCTACATATCTTTGACTCTATTATATGAATCCATTGTAGGTGTATAAGTGTTATTAACAAGCATAAAAACAAAAAATGTTTTATATAAGACTTAAAACCACCAATTCTTCCAATTTAGAGATCTTCTACAAGTCTGGAAAGTATTTTCACTATGCAACAATCTTCCATGTGATCCTTTTTCTATAAAATTATAGGTAGGCCTTACAATCCCACTAGAATGAAAGAGAAAAAGAAAACATAGATAAAATATAATCAAAACCATTAATCAGAGAGGAAAGACAGAAAATATTTATCTTTTTCAAATAATCAACCCCTTCTTAATTCATGGACTACATGCATGCATTTTGTCATCTTCATCTTGCAATCTTGTAAGACAACCTTATTCACATCATCGTGCATGCGTTAGGGATTTTATTTCTTTATAATAGAAGAAATAAATCCTTCGTTATCAACCCTATATCATTCTAATTCAACCCTTTGCTAGTGTTCATATATAAGCATACTCATACTTTGGAAGGGTTTCACAATGTTCTGCAACCTTTCAATGGAACTAGGTTCTAAGACCTTTCTCAATAATCTTCATATTATCTTGATCATGGTTAAATCTAGCACACCATGTTCATAGAAAAAATCCAGGAACCAACCTGCTTCATGTCTACCAACACAAGTTATCATATCTTCCTCTGATTCATCTTAAATTTGTTTCTTATTTACCATTATCAATTCTCAAGTAGAGAAATATAGTGAAGGCCAGCAACCAATATCTAGAATAATGAATCAGCTAAGCATAACATGATGGAAAAACTCTTTCATGCCAATGTTTCATTGCCAAACCCTAGGTATTCCTTTCAATCCCCTTTTACATGAAATATAGAAAGAGTAGATGTAGATAAGAAACTAACTAAAACCATCAATCAGGGAGGAATTACATAAAATACTTACATCTCGAACATAATCAACCCCTCCTTGATCCATGGAATCCATGTCTTCACTTTGTTTTCCTCATCCTACAATCTTTTAAGACACCCTAATTCATAAAATCATGCATTCGATAGTATTTTTGTTAGTGGAAGCAATGAGTCCTTGGGTAAAAACCCCACATCCTTTTAGCTAAACCCTTTGCTACATCACAAATTTAAATAATCAAGACCTTGCCTTTCATCTTCCTCTCAATACATTAGGGCTCTAGATTCTTAATCAATAAGATTTTGTAATATTTATAGGAGACTCATATCATTTTTTGGGCGATATGCCACAAGACTTATCGTAGAATGACTTGTCAAATTATTTTACAGAACTTGTCATAGACTAGTCATGTGAATGGATGTTGGAGGAAATAATTCTTACTAGGATCTCATAAGAACTTCACATTTCCATCACAAAGAGTATGTATTAGGAAATTCACATTAGTTCATAGTATATGTCTATTAGAAATACTGAGATGAGGGGGGTGAATCAATATTTCTTCTAAAATTGTTCATTTATGCTAGTTAAAAGAAATTAATAAACCAAGACACAAAAAAATGTACAACAAAACAATAATTTTATTAATGAGAATAATAAGGAATCCAATCTTGTTTACAAAAAATCAATTATATGATACTTTAGATCCCCAACCCTAGATGAAGACTCCAATATTAAAATCAACTAGGCTCTAACATATTCTATACCACTGGGATGCAACTTGGTCTTATTTCAGGAGTTCAATCATCTCAACAATTTAGGCTCCAACCTAATTTTCCACAAGGCTCCAACCTTGTGTGAGTAATTTAATCCTATAGGGCTCCAACCATCTCAATTTGGCTTAGTTCTTCAATTTGGCTTCTCAAGACTACCAAAATATATCTCCTCAAGTTCTTTTTAAACTAGTTTTGTGAAAGTGTCTCAAAATGTGTCTTATCATTAGCTTCAACATTGTTGCTTAAATCTAAAAAAATTCCTCACAAAGACTCGATAGATGACTTATTGAAGTGGTCTTTAAGAATGCTGCTTCAAAAATGCTTTCAACATATTTTCAACGCAACTTCTTCAAAATTATAAGGTTTTCTCTAGATAAAGGTATTGTTGTCGCTGCTACAACACCCTCCTAAATTTTACTACATTTGAATTTTGGAGCCTACTATGACCATCATATCTAGTGTTTCCTTGGTCACCAAGTGTCATATCATGTTATCATATGAGTTTCAAGTCTCCTTGAATGATATCAAGCATCGTTGAATTAATAAGAACATATGTAGGTTCATTTCACAATCATAACATCTTTGTTGTTGTAAAATGACACTTTTGGGTCACAGTCAAACACACTTCACTCGTGGTACTTGGGGACTATGTACAAAGTGGAGTTTTGATATATATTTATTGTTTTCAATATTATGTAGGTTTTCTTGATGATTTGGTATGAGTACCATATGGTTTTATGTTTAAATACATCGTGATCTCCCCTTGTCTTATCTCCCGGACGTGTACAAATTTTCGTTTCAAAGCAAACCCATTAAGGAAAAGAGCACATGAGTGCACTATGAAGCCTTGATAGGGAATTCTTTATTGTTTAGAAGTGCACATTTTTCCCTTCAAAAGTGTTGAGCACACGCCTTAATAACCTTCCCCTTCCCTGTTCCAAATTATTCCCTTTAAAAACCAAGAATTCCTGTGAGCACACTCCTTTGACCTGAAGGAATGTTCCCTTCTTGGGAGCACTCTTTCAACCTGAAGGAATGAGCCCTCCTTGAGCATATGATCACACCCTGAATGGCTTTAAGCTCCATCCTTCAAGCTTCCACAATGCGCCATGCACCCTCTTTACCCTTTGAGCCCATGAGCACACTTCAAAGGCATGAAACTTCATTATCCATACTTTCCTCGTGCACCATCATTTGTTTCCTTTCAGTGCACTCCTTTGAGATGAAGAGATGTGTGCTCCTTGAGCACAATCCTTCGACCTGAAGGGTTTTTCCCTCCTTGAATGCACTCCTTTGACCTGAAGGGATGCACCCTAATTGAGAGCACTCCTTCGACCTGAAGGGATGCACCGTCCTTGATTTCTTGAGTGCATGAGTGCACTTTGAAAGCATAGAGCCTCATCCTTTAGCCTTCAGGAGTTCTCCCTATGTCCTATTTCTCTCCATTGAGTGCACAAAAGACTTGGAAAGCCCAAAGCCTTCCCCTTCATCCTTCATACTTGTGTCATGTGCCCTACCTTGACTGTCTCCCTCTCTTGAGTGCATAAGCACATGCTGAAGCCACGAAGCCTTTCCCCTTCAACCCTTCAACCTTTCAAAGTGCATAAAAAGTCTAGAAGCCCCTTTTGTCCCTTGCAATCACACCAAAATGTATTGCATTGAACACATGCATGAATCATGCTAGAATCGGATATTTTTAGGTTGATAGTTGTTGGTCATGAGTAATTTAAAATACAGGTATTCTAGAAACATCATGGAAAACATGCGAGGAAGATCGGGAAAAGAGAACAAAAAAAAGAAGCTACATAAAGAATGAAGAGCACACTTGAACCTTGATGATCAAATCACCCCACAAAATCGCTTACATCAAAGGACCTTTGGAGGGTAAGGACATTAATGATTGAAGTTTCTTGAAGAAATGAAGACACAAGTGACATACATGTCACCACTGGATAAATTCCATGTACTCACTCACTATTAGTCCTAGTCATCAATGATAATGACATGTCAAATAGTATCACATGATGAAGTCATGATGTATTATTTTAATCATTTTAAACACAAATAAGTGAAATTAGAAGAGTCATGTTTGAACTAAAGAGTCACAAAATTCCAAAAGAAATGTAATATTTAAATTCATATGTAATTCAAAAAGTCATTTGGAATTTCAAAGGTTGTAGAAATCCAAAGGTTACTAGAAGTTGGAAAGTCAAGAGTCATGAGGATGTAAAAGGTCATTCCTCAATTTATAAATAGATCCCAATTCCTCATGTAAAATACTTTTAACCTTGGATTCTTCCACAATGCTTTAGAGAGACAAAGTTAGTATCCTTGGGGAGTAGCTAGTGGCACTAATGCTCCAATATTGGATCTAGTGGTGTTCATTGCATTTATGTGTCTTGGGAATTTTGATTAATATTGAAGCCTTCCAAACCAAGAAGTTTTCACACATGGATTGTGAATGTTTCTAAGACTATTATTTAAATGTTTATGGTTCATGTTTCTTTTTATTAGTACTTGATACAGGAGCATCCAGACTTAACCATCAATGTGCTTATATGTTCACATGTTGTGGCTAAAAAGAGATTAATTTTATTGACCTAAGTGGTCAAAATCAATTCTTTGGAGAGAGGGTTGGATCTCTCGAATTGATATTTACTTCAATTATTGTAACAATTAAATCATTGTATTATTTTTAGAACAGGAGCTAAGTGTTAGGATAGGTGTGTATCAGAGCTTGAGAATAGGGATTTAATAGTTGAGATGATAAAAATAGATATTGAGTTGTCAATGTTGTTAGGATAGGATTTGGTCCATAAAAGAAAGGAAAAAATGTAATGATAGAGATTTGGATGGAATTGGACAGTGACTAAGTGAGAGATTGAGAGAGAGATAGGGTTTACGAGTGAAACAAAGGTCAGATAAATTGTTGTAATAGAGCCGAGAGGGCCAAGACTCTATAATTTCTATTTTATTGAAATAACTAATCAAGAGTGGCATTGCATATAATTCCTAGTGTGAAATTCTCTTGAATCTATGTATCGTCATTCTGGACCCTAATCAGGTATTATTTTCCATTTATGTGTTTCATTAATAATTACAACCAAATAGCATTAACCGTTAATGCTGAGATTATGCGCTAAATATTATTAAGTATATTTCTCAAAGGTTCTGTATTAAGCATATGGGTAGTATTCGGAAAGCAGTAAGTGGTATATCACGTGGAAAATAAATGGTAAATGGTATTTTTCCAAATCACGTGATTAACCTAAGGTGTTGACACATAGCACAGAGAAACCACTTATCTCGCGTGATCTCGACCTAATATCTATCACACAAGTAATCATGCAAGATTGTGTGATAACCGTTGGATCGAATGGGACAGATCGATGGTGGAAATCAACTGGACTAGTTGGCAAGTGTATACAGAATGATATCCATTGGATCTGAAAAAGCCATATCAATGGTGGAGATTGAAGCACTCGAGGAGTAAGAAGTCAAATTAGGACCGACGATGATTGGTCAAGCAAGTGAGACCCTCGAGAGGGAATACACGTACAAAAGTTGTTTAACATGTAGCTGATTGGTTTTTAAGTGAACCATTAGTCTAATTCTAGACTACCACATCAATTTTCATAACCATCCACATCATTTGGTATCAGAGGTCAAGGATTAAGTTTTCTACAGTAAACATGCCACCTAGGAGAGGAGTAGGCATAGGTCAGGGGAGACCTATAGTGAATTCAGTTCTGCTAGAAGAGATTCGAAACCTGCGTATAAGGGCGGAGACAATGGAAAATGCTCAAGGAGAGAACCTAATGCAGGAGATGCCAGTGCTACAGAAGAATATTCTAAGGAAGGAGAAGAGGATGAATGTGAAGATACCAAAGTTCTAAAAATGTTGGCGAAAGTCAGTGGAAGACCAAAGGTGGAAATACTTTTCTATGACGAGAATCTCAATGTAGAAGAGTTGATGGAATGGATCAGTTCATTGGAGAAGTATTTCGAATATGAGGGGGTTGATGACAAAAAGAAGGTGAAACTTGCAGCTACCAAATTGAAGGGTCATGCAACTATTTGGTGGGATGAACTACAAACATCCAGAGAAAGGAAGGGGAATCCTAAGATCAAGCAATGGGATTAAACGGTGAGTAGGTTGAAAGGTAAATTCATTCCAAAATATTATCATTTAAATATTTTCAAACAGTTACAAAATTTGAGACAAAAGAGGATGATTGTCAAAGAATATATAGAAGAATTTTAAAGTTGAGCATTAGCGCAGGACATGCAGAGGATGGCATAGAAAAGGTATCCATACCTCAATGGCTTGAGATATGACATACAGGATGAAATCAACTTGTTGAGTCTAAAGACAATTGAAGATTCCTATCAAGCATCTTTCAAAGGAGAGGAGAAGATGTTGAGGAAGCAAAATCAAAGGAACAAAGGGAAAAGTTGAACAAGAGGTAGAGGAACTACCGGATGAAGATTTCATCACCCTAAAGGTGAAGTAGGAGGTTCAAGTAGTAGAAAACCACAGAGAGGAGACTCTAGTAGAGGAATATTTTCACCCAGAGGAAGAGGCTGGGAAGAGAAATTCGATGTTATGCGTGTGGAGAATGGGGACATGGATCATGGGGTTGTCCTCATAATAAAGCAAGAAATAAACAGAATGTGAATGTGGCTAAAGAAAAGGAAGAAAAACATCAAATTGAAAATAAGGAAGAATCACTCGAAGTAGGAGAGTCTTTTGTTATTGAAAATGGTATTTCTTACAATAGAGAAAGAGACAGGAGAACCATCTCAGAGAAAGAGTTTATTCATATCTACATGTAAGTGCAAAGGAAAATGTTGTAAAGTGATAATTGACAGTGAAAGCACTAATAACCATGTTTCTACAGAAATGGTGGACAAGTTTAGATTAATGAAAACAATACACCCTACTCCTTACAAAGTATCATAGCTGCAAAAAGGATATTAGCTTATTGTGACAAAACAATGCAAGGTAGAGATCTAGATTGGTACTTATAAGGATGTGGTATTATGTGATGTAATGCCAATGGATGTATGCCATGTATTGCTGGGAAGACCTTGGTAGTTTGATCAGAAAGTTATACATGATGGAAGAAGAAACACTTACAGTTTAGAGAAGGATGGAAATAAACACAAACTGCTGCCATTGAAGGAGGAAGCAGGTAAAGAAGTTCCTGGAAATAGTGTTATGATGATAAGTGGGAAAGAGTTATTGCAAGAAGTCAAGAAGGATGAATAGATACATTCTGTTGTCATAAGGAGACCTAAGGTAATTTTTACTTCCACAAACTTAGATGATTTATCTGAGGAAATCAAAACTCTATTGAATGATTTTGCTGATATTATTGTGGATGAGCTACCAAATGCATTACCATCAATCGGGAGTATTAGTCATCACAATGATCTAATGCCTGGAGCAAGTTTCCCAAATAAAGAAACATACAAGTTAACTCCTCAAGAAAATTTAGAAGTTGGGAGATAAGTGCAAGAACTGATGGATAAGGGATTAATTGGAGAGAGTCTCTTAGTCCATGTGTTGTACCAATATTACTCAGTCCAATGAAAGGAGGTGAATGGAGAATGTTTACTGATTACAGAGCCATAAACCATATTAATATCATGTATATATTTCCTTTACCATGCATGGATGATTTGATGGATTGTTTAAGTGGGTCAAAGTATTTTACTAAAATAGATCTGAAGAGTGGATGCCATCAAATAAGGATTAGAGAAGGAGAGGAATGGAAGACTTCATTTAAAACAAACAGTGGGTTGTAAGAGTGGTTAATGATACCTTTTGACTCACTAATGCACCTAGCACATTCATGAGATTCATGAATGAAGTCTTGAAGGAATATGTAGGCAAGTTTGTCGTCGCTTATCTTAATGATATTCTAGTTTTAACTTGAAGGAAAGAAGAACATTTGGAGCATCTTAAGTTGGTTTTAAAAACTTTGCAAAAAGAGAAATGACTGATAAATATGAAGAAATGTAGTTTGATGAAAGAAGAATTAATCTATTTTGGGTTTGTAGTTTCTAAAGAAGGTCTGAAAATGGATTTACAGAAAGTCCAAGTAATTTGGAACTGGCCTATTCCAAGAAACATATTTGAGGTAAGAAGATTTCATGGTCTTGCAAGTTTTTATAGAACAATTATCAAAAGCTTTAGTCAGATTTGTGCACCAATTATTGAAACAATCAAAGAGACTAATCAACCATTCAGGTGGATAGAAGCAACATACAGAAATTTTAAGTTGTTGAAGAAGAAAATTACAGAAAAACCAGTTTTAGCTTTGCCAGATTTTGGAAAAGTTTTTCAAGTTGAAATTGATGCTAGGAGAGTTGCAATTGGAGCTGTTTTAAGTCAGGAATAGAGGCCAATAGAATAATTTAGTGAGAAACTAAATGAAGCTAAGAATAAATATTCCTCTTATGACAAACAATTTTATTCTATTGTGCAAGCTTTAAAAAAATGGAGACATTATTTGGTACCAAAGGAGTTTATATTGTATTATGATAATCATGCATTATAGTTCATAAACAACCAGCCAAAATTGAACCAAAAGCATGCCAAGTGGGTAAATTTTTTGCACAGTTTTACTTTTGTGATAAAACATACAAGTGGTAATTTGAACAAAGTTGTTGATGCTCTAAGCAGTGTAAATTTCATTGTGCAAGAATTAAGAGTTGGTGTTGTAGGCTTTGAAGAAATGGTTGATATGTATAAAGATGATGCAGAATTTAAAGATATTTATGTAGTTGTACAAAATCAAGGAGTTCATAATACAATCCAGTGGTTAGATTGTATTATTCGAGGTTTACTATTTAAAGGTAACAAACTGTGCGTTCCCAAATGTTCTATGAGGGAAAGCATAATCAAGGAGAAACACAATGGAGATTTATTTGAGCACTTTGGATAAGAAAAAACCTTTGCTCAGGTAAATGCCTTTTACTATTGGCCAAAGATGTAAAATGATGTTAAGAAATTTTTTAAGTGCAGGATCTGTCAGCATGCTAAGGGGAGAAGCCAAAATATAGGATTATATTAGCCATTACCAATACCAAACCGACCATGGGTGGTAGTTATTATGGATTTTGTTTTGGATTACCTAGAACTCAAAGAGGAAATGATTCCATTTATGTTGTGGCAGATAGATTTTCTAAAATGCCACATTTCATTGCATGTAAAAAGACTAGTGATGCAAAACATATTGATAATCTGTGTTTTTCAGAAGTTGTAAGGTTACATGGATTGCCTATAAGTATTGTGTCTGATAGTGACACAAATTTTGTTGGGCATTTCTGGAGAAGTCTTTGGAAGAAACTAGGTGCCAACCTTAGTTTCAATTCAGCATATCACCCTCAAACAGATGGATAGACCGAAGTGGTAAACAAAAGCTTGGGAAACGTATTGAAAAGTTTAGTGTATAAAAATCCTAAGTGGTGGGATTGAGCACTTGCTCAAGCTGAGTTTGATTATAATGACACTCCAAACCGAAGTACTGGGATGAGTCCATTTCAGATTGATTTTGGAATAAATCCAAGAGGTGTGTATGAGCTCAGAAATTTGGGCAAATAGGAGACAAGAAGTGCAAAGGCTGAAGAGTTTGTAGAGCATATGCAGAGACTACAAGAAGATGTAAAAGATAGATTGTAGGAAAGAAGTGGAAAATATGAATAGAGAGATGATATGAGGAGGAAAGAAAAGGAATTCCAAGTGGGAGAGATAGTGATGGTACACTTAAGGAAGGAAAGGTTTCTTGTTGGGACTTACAATAAACTAAAGATGAAAAAGATAGGGCTATGCAGAATTGTGAGGAAGTTTTAAATGAGTGCTTATGAAATTTAATTCCCAGAAGGGGTCTGAATATCACCTATCTTCAATGTTTCATAATTGTATCCATACAAGGAGACAAAATCAAAGCTACAAAATGAACCTACAGAAGATGAAGTTCAGACTTTAAATTGGCAAGAACAAATGCCAAAGACAGTAAAGAAAGAGGTGGAAGCTATTCCGGAGAAAAGAGTATCCAAAACAACTAGAGGACATGTTTATTTTCAATATCTAGTCAAATGGAAGGGACAACTAATGGGGGATGCCAATTGGTTAACAACAGCAGAATTATAGAAGTATGGAGTAAACCTTGAAATCTTGATGAATGATTCTTTTCTTCCCCGAGAGTCTAATGCAGGAGCATCCAGACTTAACTAGCAATGTGATTGTATGCTCACATGTTGTGGCTGAGAAGAGATGAATTTTATTGACCTGAGTGGTCAAAATCAATTCCTAGGAGAGAGGGTTGGATCTCTCAAATTGATATTTACTTAAATTATTGTAACAATTAAATCATTCTATTAATTTTAGAACAGGAGATAAGTGTTAGGAAAGGTGTGTAACAAAGCTTGAGAATAGAGATTTAATAGTCGAGTTGATAAAAATACGGATTGAGTTGTCAATCTTGTTAGGATAGGATTTGATCCATAAAAGAAAGGAAAAAATGTAATGATAGAAATTTGGATGGAATAGGAGAGTGAGTAAGCAAAAGATGGAGGGAGAGATAGGGTTTGCAAGTGAAAAAAAGGTCAAATAAATTGTTGTAATCGAGCTGAGAGGGCCAAGGCTCTGTAATTTCTATTTTATTGAAATAATTGATTAAGAGTGGTGTTGCGTATTATTACTGGTGTGAAGTTATCTTGAATCTGTGTATCGGCATTCTGGACACTAATCGGGTAATATTTTCCATTTATGTGTTTCATTGATAATCACAACAAAATAGCGTTAAGGGTTAATACTAATATTAGGCACTAAATCTTATCAAGTATATCTCTTAAAGGTTTTGTATTAAGCATGTGGGTACTATTCGGAAAGTAGTAAGTGGTATATCACATGGAAAATAAATGGTAAATGGTATTTTTCCAAATCTCATGATTAACCGAAGGTGTTGACCCGTAGCATAGAGAAATCACTTATCTCGCGTTCTCTCGACCTGATATCAATCATGAAAGTAATCGCACGATATTGCACGATAACCATTGGATCGAATGGTACTGATCGATGATTGAAATCATCTGGACTAGTTAGCAAGCAGATACGAAGAAATATCCACTGGATCTAAAGAAGGCAAATCAATGGTGGATATTGAAGAACTTGGGGAGTAAGAAGTCAAAGTAGGACCGATGGTGATTTGCCAGGCAAGCGAGACCCTCTGGAGGGAATTGTTATGAAACCAGCTCAAGAAAAGATAGAAAAGATAGATCAACGCCTTAGAATTCAGCCTCTTCGAGGGGGAAACCTCCTTTACATTACATAAATGAACAATTCTTCGATGATACAAATGAAAAGACCTCCTTCTATATATAGGAGTCTAAGGGTTCATAATGTAATCAGAAGCCTGCATAACAATAATAACGTAAGGGCACACTAATAACAATAGTGGGTTCTATGGGGCTACAATATTAACAATATGGGCACAATAGGGGCACAACAATATTAATAAGGGGTACAACTACAATAGTAATGGGGTAATCACTAGTATTATGGGGACCCAACATGCCCCTCTCCTTCAAAAAAAGTGTTGTCCTCAACACTTGAGTAGTCCTGGATGCTTCTATATAAAATTCTCATCCACCCATGTGGAACCTTCAGCAAATAAGTTCTTCCACTTGATAAGATACTCTGAAACTGATCAATTTCGTAGCTGTCGAGTTCTTGTTTCTGCGACTGCTTTTGGTTCCAATATAATTTTTCCTTCCTTGTCAAGTTCTGGCAATATTGTTTGAACTGGTAGCTTATCACCTATAACGTTCTTTAAACATGAAACATGGAAAATTGGGTGCAATCTAGAAGCTGCAGGAAGCTCTAATTTGTATGCCATAGTACCAATCTTTTGCAATACCTTGTACGGACCATAAAACTTTGGTGAAAATTTACTATCCTTCTTAGCCTGCTTGAGGGAAATTTTCTTATATGGTTGTAGCCTTCAGAATACCCAATCACCTACATTAAAACTTCTTTCACTGCGATATTGATCTACCTGTTGTTTCATTCTATTCTGTGCCAACACGAGGTTATCCTTTAAGAGTTGGAGGGCTTGTTGTTGATGTTCGATGTGATGTTCCACTGCCTGAACCTTAGAATTTTCTCTTAAATATGATGTGATGGATGGTGGTTGATACCCATAAAGTGCCATAAATGGGGTCATTTTTGTTGTTGTATGGAAGGAAGTGTTATACCACCATTCAGCCAGAGGCAACCATTTGACCCATTGTGTCTGTTTATCAGATACAAAGCAACGAAGATATCCTTCCAAACATTTGTTTACTATCTCAGTTTGCCCATCAGATTGAGGATGATAAGATGAGCTATGAGCTAACTGAGTACCAAGACAAGAAAATAATTTTGTCCAAAAATTTCCAGTGAAAATGGGATCTCTGTCACTTACAATAATCTTTGGGTTTCCATGTAGCTTTTGAATTGTTTCCATAAATGCAGTAGAAACTGTACTGGCTTTAAATGGATGTGATAATGCACAAAAGTGTGCATACTTGGTAAGTCTGTCACTACCACCATGATGACACTCCTTCCCTCAGACTTGGGTAAACCTGTGATAAAATCCATTGAAACCTCCTCCCAATGTTGGCTTGGAATGGATAAAGGTTGTAATAGACACGGTGTCTTAATTGTTTCAACTTTATTTTGCTGGCAAACCAAACATTTCGCCACAAACTTTTGAATATCTGATTTAAGGCCCTCCCAAAAATTCCTTCTTAACCCTGTGGTAAGTTTTTAAAAATCCTGAGTGCCCTCCTATGGGAGAAGTGTGCAATTCCATGAGAACATTTTGTTCTAGCTGGGAACTCTTACGGAGGTATAAGCGATCTTTGTACCATAAGGAATCATTTTGCCAACTAAATGTATCCGACGTACTAGAATCTTGTTGCAACTTTCGAATAAGTGCCCACACTTCTTCGCCATTCTTCCATTCCTCCCTTGCTTCATTAATCCAATCTGGTTGGATAATAGAAATGGCACACAACAATGCTTCCACATCCTCATCCTTTCTTGAGAGTGCATCTGCCACCACATTTTGCTTCCCTTTTTTGTCAATGATTTCAAAGTCATAACCCGACATCTCTGTGACCCACTTTTGTTGCTCTTCAGAGGATAATATTTGTTCTAAAAAGTATTTAAGGCTATCATGATCCGTTTTACCTTGAAGTGTCTTCCCATTAGGTAGGGTCACCATTTCTTAAGTGCATGGAGTATTGCCAACATTTCCTTCTCATAAATAGCTTTGTGTAAATATTTTCCCTTGATTGGACGACTTTTGAAAGAAATGGGTCTTTCATCTTGCATTAAAATAGCAACAATTCCAGTTCCTGAAGCATCACATTCCACAATAAATGTTTTTTGTGAAGTCTGATGTAGCTAAGACCGGTGCTTGGCACAACGCCTCTTTAAGATGTTCAAAGGCCTTTGTTGCTTCTGAAGTCCATGAAAATGCATCTTTCTTCAATATTGTTGATAGA
>APFE031161137.1:120434-306420 GCA_000404065.3 Pinus taeda
GCCTCTAGCATTTCTGCAACCATACATTCAATTTCACTCTTTTGGGCATAGGGATATCTGTATGGCCTAATGTTTGGAGGAACACTTCCTGGAATTAGATGAATAGAATGATCATGATCACGAATAGGTGGGAGACCCTTGGGAGTCTCAAATACCTTGGAATGATTGTCCAAGACTTTTTGGAGATGTGGAGAAATAGATGATTCGGATGTGGAAACATCCAGTGAACATAATTGTGCAATTACACCTCTTTGTTCCTTTTTTAGAATCTTTTTCATACTATTAGAGCTTATTATCTTTCTTAGTTTCCCTGTAATACCCCTTAATTCAACTTCCTTTCCTTCTGTAGAAAATTTCATGAAAATTTCTTGAAAATTAAAAACTATTATACCCAAGGATTGTAGCCATTGGACTCCTAGTACAACATCAACACCTCCCATTGGAATGGAAATCATTGGGCTAGTAAATACATATTCTCCCATGGATAGCTTGATATTATGGAACTTTATAGAGCAATTTATCGTTCCTCCATTTGCAACCATCACTTGACACTCAGGTGCTAGATATAGGAAGCATTGTTGTGCGCCATTTCTATTATCCAACCAGATTCAATAAACGAAGCAAGGGAGGAATGTAAGAATGATGAAGAAGTGTGGGCACTTAGTCGAAAGTTACAACAGGATTCCAATACATCTAATACATTTAGTTGGCAAAATGATTCGTTATGGTACAAAGATTGCTTATACCACTCGCAACTATAAAGATGGAAGTGTTGTTGCCACTAGTCTTCCACAACCTATAAGGTTGACACCACAAAAATTGGAAGAAAAGAGAGAAAAAGGGCTTTGTTACAATTGTGATAGCAAATACACTAAAGGTCATAAGTGTGCTGAGAATAAATTATTCTACATAGATTGTGAAGAGGAATAAGAAAAGGAGTAATAAAGGTCAAAAGAAGAGGATATACTCCAGGAACAAAGCCTAGATAAAGAAGAAATGAATCCGCCCATATCTTGTAATGCATTGGATGGAATTACCACTCCACAAACCATCAATATAGAAGGACAAATCAAGAAGAAAAAGGTAATAGTGTTGATTGATTCAGGAAGTACCCACAATTTTATTCATTGTAAGGTAGCAAAAGAATTGAATTGCTTCTTGGTTTCCATAATTTTGCTTTCCATTTTTCTTGCTAACTTGAATGCCTTCTCTAATGAATCAGGTTTCCAAAGGCAAACATCATGTTGGATATTATCCTTTAAAGGCCCTATGAACACATCAATCCTATGCCCCTCTGGAATATCTTTTACCCTTATGTTCAATTTTTGGAACTCCTCAATGTGCTCTATTATTGAACCCCTTTGTTTGAGACTTATCAATTGGCTAAAAAAAGTGTTGCTTTTTGTATCCTCATAATGTGCTATCAATTCTTCCGTAAAAATTGCCCAAGTAATAAATTGTTTACGAGAGCAAAGCCATTGATACCATACAAACTGATTTGGTTCCAAATATAAAGTTGCCACATGTACCTTTTGTGTGTTTTGCACATTATTGAGATCGAAAAATTGCTCCATCTGTAATATCCATGTTGCGGGATCCTTGCCATCAAACTTCCTCATATCGATTTTTGGAATATGGTGGGTCTTCGATCCAACATTAGAGTCTATGGAATCATGATTAACATTTCTTTTGTTCTCATCATGAGTTTCCTTTAGTACCCTTTCACCATTAGTGACCATTTCTTGTAGCAACTTATTCATATTTATCTTCAATTCTTCCATCTTATCATCCATGCCATCAATTTTAGCGTCCATGCCATTCATCTTAGCTTCCATGCCATCCATATTAGCTTATACACCTTTCTTTAAACAATCCATCTTAGCTTCTACACATCTCTTTAAACCATCCATCTTAGCTTCTACATCTTTCCTTAAACCAACCATCTTAGATTCTGTTGCTTTTTGTGCAAGTGACACTTGTTGCACTTGTTCTTGTAATTTTGATATATCATATAGAATTTCTTCCTCTTCTTCATGAGTCATGCTAGAGCTTTCAGGTTCCTTACTAGGTGTTTTCATTTTCTTTCCTCGGGGCATCAACTATCAATAATAATGCTCTACTAGCCCTTTGAATTCCTTCAAAATAAATTTTCAAACCAATCTTAAGCAAAAATTTAAAAGAATCTACACACCTTTTTTTCACTTTCTAGGAGCTCGATATTGCCTCTGATGTATCTCTGTAGTTTCAGATCATCCAGTTCTGAAATTGTGACTTGCGATAGCCCTCTGTGTCCTCTTTCCAATGCCACCAGTCTGATCCAAATTGGATTATCCAAGGAAGAGTTATGCGAAATCTCCCACAATGACCTGATTATAGACTAGTTCAGTAGAGCGAACTTGTACGACGTGCCACGAGTCACTGTTTCGACCTTTGGCTCTGAAAATATATACAAGAAACTAAAGTCTATCCTCTTTTTATACCTTCTTACGAAATTTCAATCCAATGCTCAAAGAAAAAGTTATGACGATTTTCCCCAGGTCACCTGTTTGGAATGTAATTCAGGAGTCTGCAAAAAGACCAACTTCCTCAGATCATATCTCAACAAATATATCACAAAAAGCTCTGAAATTCGGACCCAAGATTCAGCGCGATGTCTTCTCAAATGGGTTTTTTTTTAGCTTCTAAAACGTCGCAGAAAAAACATTATAGCGAAAATTCCACGATGACCTGTTTGGAGCAATGAAACCCTAGAATCCAAAGCTCTAATACCAAATGTTATGAAACCAACTTAAGAAAAAGATAGAAAAGATAGATCAACACCTTAAAATTCAACCTCTTTGAGGGGGAAACCTCCTTTACATTACATAAATGAACAATTCTTGGATGATTCAAATGACAAAACCTTCTTTCTATATATAGGAGTCTAAGGAGTCACAATATAACCCAGTCGACTAACAATAATAATATAAAGCCACAAAAATAACAATAGAGGGATTCTATGGGGCATAGTAATAACAATATGGGGACAATAGGGGCACAACAATATTAATAAGGGGTACGACTACAATAGTAATGGGGTAATCACTAGTATTATAGGGACCCAACACAACCAGTTTAAGGGAAGGAATTTCACATTCCACAAGAAAAATGAATCCCAACCCATAAACTAGTTGAAAGGGAGTAAAACGAGTGGCAGTCTTAACTGACATTCTGTATGCCCAAAGTGTTGGATATAGCATGATGTACCAATTGGATCTAGCTTTGTTAATCATCCTTTGTAGGATGATTTTGAGGGATTTGTTCATGGATTCAACCTGCCCATTGGCTTGAGGATAATACAAATATGAATTCTCCTACTGGTAACCTAACTTGAGAGCCAATTCAAATATTATGTGATTTTGGAAATGACTACCATGGTCAATGACAATCTCTTTAGGAATACAGGACTAGGAAATAACTTGATTGAAGAGAAACAAGGTTGTTGTTTCACCATAATTCTTGAAAGTAGGCATAGCCTCATCCCACTTAGTAAAGTAGTCTACGGCTACTATGACATACTTGTGATTTCCTGTCAAAGGCGGATTACAAGTAGTAAAATCAGTACTCCACTTCGTGAAAGGACCGATTGTGATCATAGGGAAAAACAAATCTGGATGTCTGTGCATTTTCTAAGTATAAACCTGACAGGGATGGCATCTCTTGACCACTTCAATACAATCTTTGAATATCGAAGGCCAAATGTAGCCTGCATGGAAAAAATTTTGGGTTGTTACAAACCCAAATAGATGACCACCACAAGCTCCACTGTGGAAATCATTAAGCAAAGACTCAGCTTCTTCTAAGGTTAAACAACATCTAAGGATTGAATCAACCCCGCGACGATATAAAGTGTCAACTATAGTAATATAACTTTTAGCGAGGTGATGCAATTTTCTACATTCATCCTTGGAAAAATAGAGCGGAAACTTCGAAGTTTGAAGATATATAATAATATCCCCATACCAAGGATCTTGCAAGGAAATAAGAAACAAATTTCACCAGGAAAAGTTTCCTCGTAAATGATTTCTTCCTCACAAGGTAACTCTGAGATCAACTCTACAAATACTAAAGATTTCTTAGACTTAGCCGACATGAATTCGAGGACGAATTCTTGTAAAATGACAATCCATCTATTATATTTTTCCCCAATAACTCACCTACTATGAACAAACTGAAATGGATTGACAACTTCTAAGATGAAATTTTTTCGAAGCAGAATATAATGTCTAAGCCGCTGGATAGCATGAACAGTTGCCAAAGCTAGTTTCTCAATGGGAGAATAGCATAGTTCATGACCTACTAACCCTCAGCTCAGATATTAGATTACGTGCTCAAATAAGGCGTCATCCTCCTGAACTAGAACCATACCAATAGTTTATTCTGCTATTGCAATATACAAAAGGAAATCTCTGCTATAATCGGGTGGACTCAACAAAGGAGTATAGGTTAATGCTTTTTTCAAAGCATCAAAAGAGCATTGTGCGAAATCATCCCATATAAATGGGATCCATTTCTTAAGAAATCTCATAAATCCTTTTGTGATCTCGGCATAATTGGCTATAAATCTCCTCAAGAAATTTTCTTTTCCTTGGAGACTATGAAGTTGACGTATAGAGGATAGGGGAGGTAACTGAAGTATTGCCTCAACCTTGATGGGATCTACATGAATCCCCTCAGTCGACAAGATGAATCCCAACAACCAACCAGATGTGACGTCGAAAACACATTTATTTGGATTCAATCAGATTTTATAAAAACGACATTATTCAAAAGTCAATCGAGGATGTTTAGGATGATCTATTCTCTTTCGAGAATGAGAAGCTAAATCATCTAAATAAGCTTCGATAATGTGCTTGATATTGTGAAAAGCATATGACATGGTCCGCTGAAAAGTAGCTCCAACACTTTTGAGTCCAAAAGGCATCTTTTTATATGCAAATGTACCCCAGGGACAAATAAAAGTTGTCTTATTTTGGTCTTCTGGTTGGATAGTAATTTTATTATAGCCCGAAAATCCATTCGTAAACGAGAAAATTTCATTACCTGCACATTCATCAATAATTTGATCAATGAAGGGTGTGAGGTAATTGTCCTTAGGACAACCCTTATTTAGGTCCCTAAAGTCAATGCATACATAGATCATTCCTTGATTTTTTTTCCTATGGGGACTGGATTAGAGACCCACTCAGTTAAAGGAACATGGGATAAGAAACCCATCTTAAGCAACTTCTCAACTTCAACTTTGATATCTGCTACTTTTCTAGGGTTTACCGATCGAAGTTTCTTACAAATAGGTTTTGCATTTTTGTACATCTTGATCTCATGCTGGACTATAGATGGATCTATCCCGGGAATTTCCTCATAAGACCAAGCAAACACATCTTGAAACTCTTTAAAGAGATCGATATAAGTGTGAATTTTTTTAGGGGAACAATCAACTCCAATGAAGACATTTTCAATGATGTTGGAGTTCTCAGAGATGTTCATTGGAACAGTTTGTGAAATAATAGACATTTTACCTTTAGCAGAAACTATGCTGGAGCCAAAGGGTTTAAAACTTTGTGAACATCACTAGCAGATGAAGAACTAGACAAACTTGATTCAACTTCCCGCAAATGAGGGAGGAAACACAAACAATGATGTAAACCATTCCATGGTCTTTCCACACCCGTCATCACTTCTATAATTTCTTCTTCAAATGGCAAGATAATATCTAAGCAATCCAGAGCAGAAGTTGAATCTAGAGTCTAAGACAGAGCCACATCCCCATCTAGCTCCTCTAGTGAAAAAGGAGTAGGATCGGAGTCTGCAGTGTTAACAATAGACTGATAAGCAATTTCAGCTACAGACACAGGACATCCATTTCACCTACCTGCCCCTCTCCTAATGTGGTAGTATATGAGGTTAAGGGCCAAGGATCTGAAAATAATGTGTTCTAAAGAAATCCCTTTGAGAAGGCGCCTTGGAGGATGAAATAACATTAATTCTAGCTATAGGAGCAGGAAAATCAAATGTACACATTAAGGAAGAGTGCATTCCAACTCCTAAATTCTCTATAGGCTTCTTGGGATTGTTCACCAGTGGAACAATAGATTCATAAGATGCATGGGAGTCACCCAGAGAATAAACCATCCGATCAACCTTTACAACTCTCCCTTCATGAGGAAAACAAAGGACATGAAATAACGATGAAACAATAGCATCCATCTCATAAATCCAATTCCTACCTAAAAGGAAATTGTAATCCAAATTTGCATCAACTATCTCTACTTCAATAATTACCACCTTACCCCCAACACAGACGGGAGAGTTTGGAATAATCCCATGCGGCCTATGAGAATGACCATCAAATGCTATCAATAGAGTAGGTGAAGGAACAACCTAAGGTGATCCAATAGCCTTCCAACATGATATGGACATTACACATGTGGAAACTCCTTCATCGACTACAGTTCGAAAGATATTTGTCTTTCGATATGTAGACTTAATCTGAACATCCATATGATGTGGGAGTCTCTTCTTGATGTTTGACATGTCAAATGTAAGCACAAGAGAGTTTTTTGGATCAACTGCTTCGATCACAGTGTGCAATGCACTCCTTTGTGTTGGGCACGACTGGAGTACCTCTAATGCCGACGTAGCACAAGGAATCTGAGCCAAATATTCTATAATAAAGTAGTTCTAGGCTGCCTTAGCATTAGGGTTAATGGTTGAGTGTTTTGCGGAGCCTTTCGGCATCCAAGGTATAGACTCAACTACGGGCCTCTCGATATGGAATGGCTTTGAAACATCGAGAGCAGACTTAGCCTTGGATGATTCTGATTCACCATAATCACGTAACTATGTAGAAACATCAATATATGAACTCATCATGTAAACATTAGATGTTTTTCCCCTTCCTGGTTGCCCATAGTAGGGGTACTGTTACTAGAGTTCGCACTAGCAAGTAACTGCTGCCCTTGGGGAAAAGGGTTAGTTAGCACATCCTGGGAGCTAGAAGACTACTACTAACCTAATAAGCGCTAAGCATCTTGGACCTTATGGAAAAGATGATTCAAATGATCTCCATTTCATAACTTGCATGAAAACTTTACTTTCTTCTTCGACTATTTTTTACTCCCTCCGGCATCATTGTCGAGTTTGTTTGCATTACCCTTCCCATCGTGATTCTTTTTCCTACCTCGTCCTTTATTCTTCCCATTAGATTGTTGGTTTCCTTTGGGCTTAGAATTTTGGCTGGCATTTATAGATGAAGGTTAAGAAGGCATAGGCATTGATGGTGCCTGCACAGAAGAAGCAGTTTGTAAAGACAACTGTTGTAATTGATTTAACAGGTTGGATGTGTTAGCATCAATCGATCCGACTAGCCCGTTGGCATGGGGACCTGGCTTCTGCTTGGCTAAATCAACCTTGGACCTAGGAGCATCAGGCATAATTTTTTGAAGAACCCCAGATTGCGAATATATAAGTTCTAACTGCTAGGCTCTAAAAATAGCCTCCTCTTTGGTGAACACATCGGAGAGCAATATGTCCTTAGAGATCTCGAGTTGTAAAGATTTAAGAACCCATTCAAGAATGAATTCTTGTGGGATATAAGATTTTTAGAGCCTCTTCCTTCTCCTCCATTCCTAGATATGATCCAAAATGTGGGTTGCCTGGTCCTAGTGGAAATTAGCCAATATCTTTGTTCCAACATCATAACGGATAAGCAACTGAAAATGGTTCAAAAATATTGTAGCTAAATCACCGAAAGATGTGAAGGTGCCCCCTGGGAGTTCAATGTACCACTTAGTCACATTTCTATTTAGGGTACGTTGGATAAGAAAATGTGCTTCTTTATAAGATCAATAAGCCAACTTGACAATAAAGAGGGAAACAAATTAATAACAAATTTACCTCAAAACCAAGAAAAACAAATTGAAAAAGTTCACAATTTCTAAAAAACAAAACAAAAAAAACCAAAAAACCAAAAGCTTGGAAAGAAAAAGAAGGCAAAAGCTATGTTTTTGTCTTTCTCTTTTGAAAACTCAAAGAAATTTTTAGGTCACAAAAAGAACTACTAAATTTCAAAGATTAAGAAACACGCAAAAAGAGTCCTTAAACTTTGCAAGTTATAAAATTCATTAATAAAATGAAACTTGAAATGAGAAGGACTACAAACTTGTACAAACTGATCTGAATAGTAGTAAAATACTTCAGTAAACCGATAAAATTTCAAGAAAGACTCTCAAGAATGCCAAAGAGACACTCAAAAATCATGAAAAACAAAAAGGTAAACCAAAAGGGAAAGCAAAGCAAAGAAATTTGAAATTTGGGTTATAAATGAAATTGAAACCAATTTCTTACTCTGGAAAGCCAGAACATCCAAGAACTTCAGATAGAAGCCTTGAACCGAAGACATAAACCAAAACCTTACTCAAAAAGAAATCCTAGGGCAGCTAAATTTTTCACTGAGAAGGAGATTCGAAATCGAAAACTTGTAAGAGAACAGAGTTCTACAGACAGTGGATGACTAGAAAATAGCAAAAGTCATGAGGCAACAGACTTAATTGGGAAAAATATTTTGAACAAACAATTCAAAATTATGTATACGCGACTGTGTAAAGACATAAATTCTCTTGTGTTTCGAACACAGGAAACTCGCGTATACGTGAGTCTATTTGAGGAAACAAGCATGTATACACGACCGTATCCCAAGAAAAACACATATAAAAAGCTCAATCAAGAAAAAAAGAAATCAAGGCCTGATCCAAAAGATTAGACTTGATGCCTGGGAAGCTAATAAGTCAATGACACTATAAAAACAAGAAATCAAGAAAGCAAACCCTGATCAAGAACAAACAACCCAAACTAGGAAAAACAAGAATATTTTCCCCAGTGGAATCACCAATTCTGTTGCGGGTGGAAACACCCTAGGGTATTTCATTGAAAACCCCAATAGAGCAGAGGGAATATAGCAGAAAGAAATGTGCAGACAAACAATCTAAATGCTTAAACTACTGAAGTTGGAAGAGGTGGTATTACCTGGAGGTCCTACGTTTAGGGTCGACCCATAGGGTCCAAACCCTCTGCTCCTTCCGATGCCTTTAGAACTTGTAACTTATCCAAGAAAAGCATATACAACAGCAGTAATAGAAAGCATGTTCATGATATATGTGTTAGATCATATAAGCCAATGAGAAATTGAGCATTAATATAAGATTTATAAGCAAATCACAACATGGATCAATGCATAAACACTATAAATATCAAGAACATAACAACATTTCTTTATTGATGTAAGCTAAATGAAAGGTGGAAAAATACAACCTAAGTCTTCCTCCAACTCCAAGCAGAACCATCCTCCAGATATGTCCTGTCCCGACCTCAACAAACTTCCTCCATTGATACACACAAGGATGTCATAATAGGGATGAAGGACATCTCAAAAGAGGAAATAAAGGTTTCCTATAACTTGGGAGAGTAGGAGGCACATGGATTTCTTTAGAATCGATCAAGGATCAATCAACTATAATATCAGTATCTCATCTCTTCTCCCTTTAGGCCTTCCCATGGAGGTTAATTTATACTTCTCCAAATTATTTTTTTTAGTTGGGAAATAGTTGGGCCACGGGCTATAGTAGGTGAGTAATAAGTAAAACCTATAAACTCCGCTTGAATTTAAGGAGATTATTTATTTTTTAGTGTTTTAACACATGTACACGGGTTGGGTATATATTGACCCACGTGTACTTGCTTTTAACACAGGGAAATGCAACATATGGGAAGTAAAACACAATTTTTTATAATTTGGACCAAGTCCGGAAAGGAAGGGTTGCCCTAGGCCATAACCAGAGCATCAAATCTACCAAGAGTGGTAAATGGTGCTATAACAGATGGGAATTGGGATCAGTATCAGGAGGAATCACATCAGAGAGACAAGAATCAAAGAACACTAAATCATGCCATATAGAAGCCTGATCACAACAAGTCATGCATACTTGTAAAGGAAAGACTAGTTAGATACACACATGAAAATTTTAAATAATCATATAATCATTTGACTAGCACAAAATTGTCCCAATAAGTATTCTTCATCATTAATCTATGCAACAACATCATTACATCAGGATCGAGAGCCTCATTTCCATGGTACAGAGTCACATGATAGATCAATATATAATCATATAAAATAGCAGACAAAGAGAGGATCTACTAGCTCTGCAACAATATTAAAATATTCTTCCCTTCTCTTCCTTCTCACTCTTCCTTCCTTACCTTTATACGACATCCTAGACTACTAGTCGTTCTCGGGGCCTATGACTTCTTCCTTGCTTGGTTGTTCCTATTTCTGGATTGTCATTGTTCTTTTCTCGCTTGGTTGTGGATTCTTCTTTCCATTGTTCCTCCGCAACTGCCAGTCCTTAGTGAGTTCCTTCCTCTTTCTCAATTGCCTCTCCTACAAATTTCCAATGGTTGTCTTTGCCAATTTTCATCAACCTTCTACCTTATCACCAAAAATCGTTAGTTCGTAAAAAAAGGCCCCAACAAGCCCCGACAACAATTCATTGACTCGTCCCTGAATTAATCCTTCAACAACGTTGTTGGTCTTGTTGATGCTCCTACTGCTAGTGATTTTGTTTTTTTTCTAGAGCTTCTGCTGGTGCTTATGCTTCTACTTATTGTATTGCTTCCCCCTGTTTGGTTTCTTCAAATGAAGGCCCCAACTCAGGGATAGAGGTGATGACCGCTTGTCTAAATTGATTATATGCATTAAGTGCTTCCTTCCATGTGCTTGTGAGTGCAACTGCCTAGCCGAGGAACTGAGTTGTAGTATCAAACGTAGGTTGGGCCAGTTGTATTATCAACAGAGAATTCCACTATTTGTTTGTGTCATCGCTAAGCTATAGAAGTGTTTCTAAATGTGCTTGCAACAGAGGTCCCAAAGTATTTGCTTGGTTTGGCTAACTCATCTTCAATCTATTGAATTTGGGCCTCGAGAGTGTTTACCTCTACTAGGATCTCCTTCTGCAGGTTCTTGTCCTTAGTTCTCCTTGCCTTACTAAATAGTTGTTTGACACAGCTATGGAGGGGGTAGACAAGTTTGTTTTTTTTCGCTAGGTAGCCCGACCAGTTGTGAATCTATTTCAGGAGGGTGTGGGCTTCCCCCGAATCATTTATGATAGAGTCTTTGAGGGTGGTTGCATCTTCCTTTTTTTGTTAGATCTCAGTTGCATATGTTGTGGTTGGGTCTCACAACACCCTTTGTGTGGCAACAAGGGTCTGCTTGAGCTCACGGTTTGCTGAAATTAAATCATAAAATGCTGTCTGGATGTGGTTGGAGCATTCAACAAGTGTACAAAGCTGAGAGGTCCTCCAGGGCATTAAGCACGACATTGGAGACTAAAGGCCATAATGCCTAGAATTTTTCTATGATAATTTCTAGTTGACTCTGAAGATGATTTTTTTCCTAGCGTAATTGATCATGTTCTACAACAAGTGTAAGAATTTGTTGCTACTATTGTTCATGCTCAGTCATAAAATCATTGTGCAATGCCTCTACTCGACGTGCGGCTAGCTGAATAAAATTAAATAACTGGGCTGGGGACTAGTCCTAGACATCATCTTGGACCATGGTGGATGGTTTCGGATACTAAATTTGCAATGGCTTCCCATTGGCGATGAACTTCTTTGAATTTTTGTGAGGTGATGTAGCCTACTATGAAGGTTCAACCGATGGTGGACTAGTGTGGATGGAAACAAGGAGGAATGAAATTGAAGGAAAAGGGTGAAGGGGAATGATATTGGATGGATAGTACTGATGAGGGGCTTGGTAATTATCGGTCCAGTGACTGTTAGTGGACCAAACTCAAAAAATAAATACAACATGGATTTCGGGGTGAATTTTGTGCTGGTAACTGCCATGATGTAATGGATAATAGAGTCAACCTCCATTTCCATTTCCATTCCTAGTAGTCTTCCAGAGGGTATGGTGTTTGAAATGGTGGTGGATGTCGAAGTTGTGTGTGGTGATTTATTTTACGAGTTGGGTGACACAACGGAAGTGGAGGGTGGAGTTGCTTCAATAATGGGCGATGTTCCTTGTGCTTGGTGTTCTTCAAGAGTAAGATTGACAATTTGGCCAGTGGGGGTTTTTTTCTTTGTTTTGAACCCAACTGGAGGTTTTATAGCCTTTGGTTGTCCGACTTTTGGGATTAATGATTTATATTGGGAACGGGGCCCTACAACCAGAAGTGTAGCAACTGGGGGAGTTCTAACCATAGATTCATGTCAGAATTTAGAAAAATTAGGGAACAAACCTATCGAGACCCCAATGTTGACCATAGTTTCCTTAATCACATGTATTTGTATCTCAAGTCTCTTGATGATGGGTTGTAGATATTCTTTAGCCAACCACTTCCTTGAATCTGTAGGTGTCTCTTTGGGTAGTGGATAGGGCACCATCCCTCCAAAGAAATATATAATCTTTCTTTCACGAGCCTCCCCTGTAATTCCTGGCCACGGGATGGCCTCTGTATGGAACGCTTCTTCAATTAGCATAAAGTTTTGAGGTCTCATCTAGAATGTGTGAGAATGGACACAGTGCAGCCTGATCTAGGTGTTGTCGTGACTAACACTAAACCATACTTCTGACGAATAATCATCAAGAAAAATATTTGTGATCCTTTACATAACCTTGAAAACCTCCATCATTTTCATGTACCATCCGATGAAGGAAGCCTCATTGATCTCGTTGCTACTTGGGTCCCCAAGGTTCTCCAGGGTGTGTACTTGAGAGAAAGAGGTTGGTCTTCTCTAATAGGAACCAACTCTTGACCCTCTGGTGGGCACTATTTCCACATAGCCATAGCAATGATAAGGTTTCCATAAATGAAGTAGGTCACTCTCTTGCAAATGTCATCGCATGCCTAGAACAATTTTTGAAGTAGGAAACTGCACCAGTTCAACTGTTCACCCTATACACAGTAATACACAATTGAAATAGTATCGAGCGTGCACTCATTCTTTGAAAAATGGCACATGAGCTTCCATGCAATGATATGGCATGTGAACTTGATATTGGGGGTGTTGATTGGCTTTATGAGAGCGCCCTTTCCTACTCTCTCGGTGTCATACTTGTTGTAGTAATTGTCATTTTTGGTCTTCTTAAAATCCTTGGAAGATGCCTGGAATGCAGTGGATATAATATTTTCAGCCACTAATAAGCCTGTGAGCCTCTGGATGTCAACAATGTGAATTGGATGTAGGTTTTAACCTCATACAAAAATTACCTGCATATGAATTCTTAAACATAGAAAATAAACAATGCGAGAGCATAACACATAAAACACATATGCACAAAGATTTTCCCCTGGATCCCAAAACAAAGACTACCAGGTTGATTTTTCATTATATTCCTTTCAATGTTGCAATACATATTTATACATGCCGAAGCATCTAATACCATGGACTGAAAACCATCGTGTCCAAAACCATGTGTGAAAAATCATGCACAAAACCATAGGTAGGTTCGCCCAACCTAATATAGGGTAAAAAAAAAAAAAATCTGGGGCTGCTGCCCCAGACCCCATAGAGTGGGGTTACTTGCACCCCTCAAACCCCTTGTGACCCCACCCCCGCTACGCAATTGGCGCAACGAAGGGGGGGCTCTACCCCCCTTCTAACCCTGTTAACTATGTGGGCTAGTAGTGGAAAGAATATAACACAATCCAACATTTTCCCACTTGTTGTTTTCTTTCCATAGGGGCCACAAGAGAGCTTAGTCATTTAACCAGCCCTGCAATGCCCATTGTTTCTCTACACCAAGGGAACTTCTCAGAGCTCATGGATTTTGTCAATGCATCTGTAGTATTCTTCAAAGTGTCCACCTTTACCAACAACACCTTTTTGTCTTCTATCATATCCATCACAAAGTGAGACTGAACATCAATGTTCTTTGTCTTTGAATGATATGCAGTGTTCTTTGCCAAGAAAATTGCACTTTGGCTGTCACAGTCTATCCTTATAGCTCACTGTACTAACCCCATACCTGAACACAATCTCGGCAACCAAACTGATTCCTTTCTTGCATGAGTGGCTACCATGTATTCTGCCTCTATAGTTTATAGTGCCACTACAGATTGTTTCTTACTCATCCAACTGACTGCACCTCCAAATAGGTTAAAAACATGCCCACTTGTAGATATTCTTTGATCCAAATCTCCAGCCCATTCTGCATCAACAAAGCCATGAATATCCAACACTCTGTCCAATCCTGGTCTTCCTTGGTAGCACAAACAATAATCACTAGCGCCATGAAAATACCTGAAATCTCACTTCACTGCTGTCTAGTGATCCTTCCCTAGTTTTGACATAAACCTGCTCAATACTCCCACTGCATGTGTAATGTTTGGTCTAGTACAGACCATTGCATACATCAGGATACCGATTGCACTTGCATATGGAACACGGGACATGTCCTCTTCCTCTTCTTGTGTCTTGGGACACTGTTTAGCAGATAAATTCACACCTACATGAATAGGAACCTTCACCGGTTTACTATCTTGCATATTAAACCTATGTAGTATTGTCTTGACATACTTCCTCTAGTTTAACCAGAGCTTCCTCTTTGCCTGATCTCTTTTAATTTCCATGCCCAAAATATAGTTTGCAGCACCAAGATCTTTCATGTCGAATTTGGAGGACAAATGGGTCTTTAAATCTTGGATAGTTTCTTTGTCATTTCCAACCAGCAACATATCATCCACATACAAGAATAGATAAATAACACGGTCACCAACTAATTTAAAATACACATAGTGATCTGTTTTGCTTCTGGTGAAGCTAAGTCCCGGTATAAAGTATCAAATTTATGATACCACATCCTTGGTGACTGTTTTAACCCATACAGAGACTTATTTAACTTGCATACCAGTTCTTTTTACGCTTCACCACAAAACCTTCAGGTTGCTTCATGTAGATATCCTCTTCTAGATCCTCGTGAAGAAATGTTGTCTTCACATCCATCTGTTCTACCTCAAAATCAAAAGCAGCAACAAAAAATAAAAGTAATCTAATAGAAGTTACCTTGGCAACATGAGAAAAAATATCACCAAAATCAATTCCCATAATGTGGGAATAACCTTTTTCTACCAACTGAGCTTTGTATTTCTCCACCTTTCCTTCTGCATTTGTCTTCTTCTTAAACACCTATTTGCTACCAATGGATTTCCTTCCAGCTGGCAACTCCACCATATCCCAAGCCTCATTTTTGTGCAAAGATGCCATTTCATCAACCATGGCCTCTTTCCAGAGTTTGTGATCCTTTGAATCTACTGCTTCCTTCATAGTTCTGGGATCATCGTCAGTAATAGATAAAGCAAAATTTGAACAGAAAGCAGATGGACTATACCTTTCTGGCTACCTTCTTTCTTGAATTGATCTTTTCACACCCGGAGTTTGTGGCTCTTCATCTTCTGATTCCTCCTCCGATGTAGAGTCTGATTCTTCCTCCTTAAGTTCAACTCTATCTTCTCAGGTTCCTTTGGTTGGACTTCATGCTTAATAACATATTTTATGTCTCTGAACACCACATCTCGTCTGTACACAACCTTCCTTGTTACTGGTTTCCAAAGCTTATAACCCTTTAAACCATCCTTATACCCAATAAATATGCACTTTTCAGATTTACTATCCAACTTGGTTCTTTTCTCCTTTGGAACATGTACATATGCATCACATCTGAATACCCTCAAATGTGAAAGAGAGGGCTTCTTACCATTCCATACCTCTTGTGGAGTCTTATCCTCCAATGTTGATGAAGGTGATCTATTGACCAGGTAACATGTTGTCTCCACCGCCTCTGCCCAGAATTCCTGTCCTAACCCAGCACCACCGAGCATGCTTCTTTCCCTTTCCATCAACGTCTTGTTCATTCTTTTTGTAGCTCCAGTTTACTGAGGTGTATATGGATTAGTCTTCTACTATGTTATACCACACTTCTTACAGAATTGTTCAAATTCCTTACTGCAAAACTCTCCACCGTTATCTGTCCTCAGCACCTTTATCTTCTTCTCTGTCTGGTTTTCCACCAGAGCCTTAAATTCTTTAAACCAGTCAAATACTTTAGATTTCTTCTTAAGGAAATATATCCATGTATTCTTTGAGAAGTCATCTATAAATGATACATAGTATAGAGACTTACCCAGTGATGGAACCTTCATAGGTCCAAACACATCACTGTGCACAAGCTCTAATATCTGTTTCACCCTCTTACCACCAAAGGGGAAACTCACCTAATTCTGCTTCCCATATACACAATTTTCATAGAAATCAAAATTCAGAGAGCTATTACTCATACCTTCTACCATACCTTTACCATGAAGCATTCGAAGGCCCTTCTCTCCAATATGTCCAAGCCTTTGATGCCGCAACATGGTCTTCTCTCCAGAGACCACTATATTTTCTGCTCCACTTTCAGGAACCACGGAACTATTGCACCCATCAACAACAGTGCTACCTTGTAGCTTGTATAGAGTTCCAATCTGAACTCCCCGCATCAATACCAGTGCTCCCCAAACCATTTTGCAGGTATCCTTCTTGAACACTATTTTAACACCTACATCATCTAGCTTGCTTACAAAAATCATATTTTTGGCCATTGCAAGAATATGCAAAACATCCAAAAGTGTTCTAACTCTTCCACCTTGCAACTTCAACTTTACTTCTCCGCGACCAACGATTCTGGCCTTCCTATCGTCCCCCAAGAAGACATCACCACCATCGTATTTCTCATACTCGCAGAACCACTCTCTATGGGGAGTGAAGTGAAAGGATGCACCTGAGTTAATCAACCATGCCATGATCTACATGTGTACTTGAAGAATCCAAGTACACATACCCACCTTCGTTGGAGGTGGTTTTCGCCTCTACAGAAGGAGCACCATTAGATCCCTTTCCTTTGTCAGGAGCTTTAGATTTACAGTCCCTTTTGTAGTGCCCTTCCTTTCCACATTTCCAGCAAACCACCTTTAAAGGTTTTCCTGGAGATTTAGATCTCCCTCTAGATTTAGATCTCCCACTCGATGACTTATTTTTGTTTCTGTTTTGGGACCGTCCCCGTACAGACAAGGCATCACCATTTTGGCTCTCCATATTTTTCCATCTCTTCTCCTCCGTCAGCAAGGATGAGATTATTTCATAAAACTACAAGGCAGTTGAATTGCTACCTATTGCAATAACCAAACTCTCCCATGAATCTGGTAGAGAACACAAAAAACTGATACACTTATCTCCATCTAAAATTTTAATATCAACAGATAATAACTGGCTTACCATAGTATTAAATGCGTTCAGATGCTCTATCATCGAGTGTCCATCTTTCATCCTCAGGTTATACAACTTTTTCTGTAGGAATAGTTTATTCACCAGAGACTTAGATTGGTACAAAGTCCCTAACTTGTCCCTCAAAGCCTTCACCATAGCTTCCCCTGATACATTCAGCAAAACTAAATCTGAGACACACAATCATATTTTGCTCTTTGTCTTCTGATCCAACTTCTTCCATTCTTCATCATACACTCCCATTGGTTTAGTACCCGAATCTACCATGATCCATTGATCTTTATCCACCAACAGATCCTCCATCTTGAGTTTCCACAACTCAAAACTCTGACCATTAAATTTATCGATCTCTATTTTTCCACTACTCGCCATCTTCTTTCACTGCTAGAACCGATCTCGTAGATCTCCCACTAAATAGGGTTTACCACAGGCCCGAGCAAAACCCATCAGCAACAAAGTTGTCCCCTTGAAGCCAAAACAACTCTGATACAAAATGTAGGTTTTAAACTCGTACAAAAGTTACCTGCATATGAATTCTTAAACATAAAAAATAAACAATGTGAGAGAATAACACATAAAACACATATACAAATAGATTTTCCCCTGGATCCCAAAACCGGGATTGCTAGCTTGAGTTTTCATTATATTTCTTTTATTGTTATAATACATATTTATACATGTAGAAACATCCAATACCATGGACCAAAAACCATCGCGTCCAAAACCATGGACCAAAAACCATTGCGCCCAAAAACATGTGCAAAACATCATGCACAAAACCATAGGTACATCCGCTCAACCTAATATAGGGTCCAAAAATAAAATTTTCTGGGGTGCCGCCCTAGACCCCATAGATTAGGGTTACCTGCACCCCTCAAACCCCCTGTGACCCCCCCCGCTACGCTATCGATGCAATGAAGGGGGGGCTCTACCCCCCTTCTAACCCCCTAGTTAACTACGTGGGCTACCAATGGAAAGAATATAAGGCAACCAAACATTAGATGTTCCTTGTCATGCTAGAGTGATCCTCCATGCATTTTGTTGATAAGTAGCTTCGTGCACTACATGGCCACCCCAATTGTTCTGAACATAGGCAGACTCCTTAAATTTAGCAATGTTGACCTTTGAATTCCTCTACAATCATCTGTGACTTTGATGGATTGACTTCCATCAGCCTTAATTGCTAGTTCTATATAGACCTCGCACTTCAGGCATATAAATTGGAATAAGTTCGAGAGGTCATTATCGACCAGTATTACTTTATTGTATTTCCAAAATTGGCTTTGTTTTCATGATTCTTTCATCAAATTCAAACTCTGGAACATATATCATAGTCTTCATCATTTTGGAACGACGTTGATAGAAACAAGACACGAGGGGTTGGACCTGAGCTTGGGACAAAGGGAATTGGGAAAGACTACAAACTTATAAATTCTACCATCTTGGCCTCAAACTCTGAAGAACTCAGCATTTCCATGTAGATTAAGTATAAAAGATTGACACGACTTTTTTGACTAGACCTCCTAACCAATTACTACGAAAACTTTCCCTATGCATTCTCAATTGTGTTAATGATGTCATTGGTTGAGCTAGACCTAAATTAGATGATGCAAAACTAAAAAAGGAAAGGTGGAGTTGATGGGTAATCATGGTATCATGATGGGAGATGCTTAGGAATTGATTATGGGTATTATGGGAAAGATATAACAGAAATTCAATCTAACATTAGAAATTATTTCCTAATTATTACGGAAATGATACCTAACACGTGTGACTCTCCCCTGACCACAAGCAATTGCGGTGGGGTGAAAGTATCTTCCTAATTGGAAGAGCCCTGATGAAATATTTATTCTAGACTAACTAGAATGTAAATAAATAACTAATCAAAGGAACTGACACAACTTATTTCTAACCAACCTAACTGACTCTTACCTACTCCTACCTATGGTCTCCTTTCAGAGATGCAATCAATTTTGAGTGACATTGTTTGATCCTTAGAAGGGTTTCAAGCATGCATCGTTCACCCATCCTAGTAGCAAGACACCATCCAATTGTGCTAGATTAACAACTCCCAACTCCTTGACTTTACAAAACAATGAAAGGCCCTAACCAATGCATCTACAACTTCCCTAGAAATTTCAAAAAAAATCTATCATACAATAAAACATGCCCCCCCACTATAATTTATTTCTACATGATATGCCTATCATGCCATGACTTTTTCCTCTACTTATCAACTATTTGATGGAAGTCTGTTAGGAACCTAGCTTCGTCGAGCTCCCAAAGTTCCTCCAACCACTTCAAAATTGACTCCTCTTCAGTCATATGTATTTTCTGTGTGATGAACAGGATGGAGATTTCCCATATACTAATCAGAAAGGCGTATGTTTGTGTAGGTGTTTAGCAGTGATGTGGTAGGCCCATAAAGTAGTGGGAACCTTTTCATCCCAATCATCCTTGTTAGTTAAGCATACCTTAGTCAATCCCCTTTCTAGGATCTTCTTGAAAGCTTCCACCATATCGTTTGCTTGAGGGTGATACAGGCTACACTTGTGGTGTTGTATCATGAATTTCTAGAGCATTGAGGAGATTGTTTCATTAATGAAATGGATCCCTTGATCACTAGTGAGGTTCTAGGGGCACCCAAATATTGTGATGATGTTTTCAAAACTGAACCTAGTTATGGTATCCGCATTACAATCCTTAACTAGTGTGGCCTCAAAACATCTAGTGAGGTACTCTGTGGCGGTGATGATGTATTTGGCTTGGGAGTGGCATGCTAGCAGGTTGATAGGTCCTACAAAATAAATTTCCTATTTCTCAAAAGCCTGTAGTTCTTGTACTAGTTATAAGGATATTCATCTCGATGTGATGGCTTTCCTACCCTTTGACAAATGTCATAGCTTCTAGCATATTCCTTCGCATCCCTTAAAACAATGGGCCACCATAGCCCTATTATGGCCTTGATGTGGCCTTTCCCCCAACATGGCCTCCCGCAACCCCTGAATGACACTCCCATAATACATCCTATCTCTCATGGTTGAGGAGACATCTATGCAACATTTTATCAAGGCCCAATGTGTACAGATGTCCTGCAATCAATTGATAATCTGTAGCTCGGATGACCATATGCCTTCGTTGTATTGTTGTGTATTCCTCCAAACATTTACCTGTAGCTAAAAATGTTGTTATATCCTCCAAGTAGTTTGGTACCACTTCATTTCAAAATAGATTGCCATCTAGTAGTTTATCATCAAGGGATCCTCCACTTTCACCTCACTCCAGTCGCAAGAGGTGATTGAGCCCCACATTCAGTCGATCAGGCTTAACAAATACTTCAAATGTGAATTCTTGGAATAATAGAAGCCATCTACAAAATCTACCCTCAAGTATGAGTTTGTTCACTAAATACTTTAAAGTAGAATGATTAGTGAAAAACTTGAATAGACCTCCCATCAAGTAATGTCAGAAATTTTGAAGTGAATATACCATCGCAAGAACCTCATGCTCAGTTGTGGTCTAGTTTTTCTCAACCATAGATAGATTTTTGCCAACAAAGTAAATGGGGTGATCGATTTTTCTCTCCCTAGGCTGAGATAGGATGCTCCTAATGTAATACCTAAGGCATCAATATGAACATGAAATTGTTTGTTCCAATATGGATAAACCAGGATTGGTGCACTTTCGAATTTCTCTTTCAGTATATTAAGTGCAACATCACATTCTTCTAACCATGTGAATCGTTCAGTCTTCTTTAACAACTTATCCAATTGTGCAGTAATCAAGGCATAGCTACAAATGAACCTCTTGTAGTACCCTGTGTGGCCCAAGGCGGGCCTCATTTGTTTTACACTTGTGGGTGGATCCATGCTCACAATTTTTGCAACCCTAGCAGGGTCTACACACACTCCTGCCTTGCATTCTATATGGCCCAAGAGCGTGCCAAAGGGGACTACAAATATGAACTTCTTCAAGTTTAATGAGATATGCAACTGTCTACGTCGAATAAAAATGATTCTAAGCAAACTATAGTGTTTCTTCAGAAAACTATAAACTCTCGAATCGTTTATATAAACTTCTAATAACTTATGGATATAATCTCTAAAAGAAGAAATCACAATTCTTGAGAACACTGCAGGTGCATTCTTGAGTTTGAATGACATAACATGATATGCATAGGACACCCATTCTGTGGTAAATGTGTTTTTCTTCTTATCCTCCTCTATGATCGCAACTTGGTGATAACCAGAAAATCCGTCCATAAAATAATAGGTTTCAACCTTACCACATTGTCTAAAACTTCATCACTGAATAGAGTGGGAAATGTATCATAAACACAAACATTTTTTAGACAGTGGTAGTCCACATAAACCCTTATTCTGTAGCATCATTCTTATTTTGTATAACAATCGGTCTTACCCACTATGCTTCAACAACCCAGAATATAAACCATGTTTCTGACATCTTATATACCTCCTTAACTCTTAGGTTCAGTTGGTATGGTTGATGATTTACTAGTTTTTCATTTGGTTTAAGCACGATATTCATCTCCCCTAACTCCCCCTTAATCCCCTTCAGTTCTGAAACAGACGAGGGGAACAAATCTTCATATTATTTCAAGAGATCAAATATCTCTCTTGTTGACTTCTCATCCTAATAATCTCCAATCGAGGCAAACTTTGGCTTTTCATTAGTACCAATGTTATGTTTTCGCAAATTCAAGGGGAGTAGGTGTGAAGCATTAATCATAGACCCATCCTTGATGTCCTATTCCCCCTTATTTTCATTGAATTTAAGATGTCATAATTCCTTCATATTATATTCGTTCGACTCTCCATCCACCTTCGCATAGGATATAGCCTCATGATATCTAGACTCATATATATATTCTCTAAAGCGATTTTATTTATGCATCCCTCCACTAGATGGCACGTTGTAAGTAGAACTCACTTGACAGCCTGCAATGCCTCGGTCAACCTTTCGTCGTTGTCTGAGAAGGAAAAGTTGTTAACAAAATGATCAGTTAGGTGATCCCAATCTCCAGTTTGTCTCCTTGCTTCTTCCTTTACATACCATGCTTTTGGAAATGTCTCCAGGGTGTGTATAAAACCATGCAACTAAATCTCCTTTGGAACTCCTTCCTTGTTCCATCTGTCCTTACATTATTACAAATGTTGTCAAGGTTTAGAGTCCCCCATGTACTTCAAAAAATATTGAGGGTACTCCCTTGCCTATTAAAATATGACTTCCATTACTATTTTGATATTCTCCCATTCTCTGACATGGTTATGGTGGACTCCCCACAACCTTGTCAGTGTTGTTTGTAATTTGACATTCAGTAGAGGCACTTTGTGTTCTTCAATAACAGTTGTGTCAACTCTGTTGATAAAATAATTAACTGAATCTATACCATTGAAAATAGGGAATTATCATACCTCAGTGTTGATCCAGTTGATCTGACAGATTGTGGAAGAATCCCTAGTGTTGATTTTGTATCCACCTCGTTGCCAATCATCCCAAGTAGCCTTTGAGATGACCTCTAAACTCTAAATTCTCTACCAACTGATGGACTCTATTGTTGTTGGGTTGATGTAATCCTCCCTTCTTCCTGTTGTTAGTTTATATAGTTTATCCAACAATTATGGTTCTTCCCTATGATCTTTCAATTCTATGAACCTTGGTCCTTGATAAGGGTCTAGGGATTAGATCAGTCTAATCCCTTCTTCTTCAAAATTCATCAGACCCTTCTTTAAATCAATTATCATAGCTCTCAAAAGCCTAGTCTATCCCAAGTAACGTGGGGTAGGGGTCCTTTTCCCCTATGTTGTCTATCACTTCAAAGTACACATAGGTCTTCACCCCCACTATATAGACTTCCACATCTTCCAGTCATCTGACTGGGAGGATACAATATTAATTTTCCATACGTAGTTGGATTGGCAAAAACATTAGTTTAGGCCTTCCCAAGGCTTCCCAAGTATTTCTTGGGAAAATGTTGGCATTTGAGCCTAGATCCAACATGGTGTCCTTAATTTGGAAACTTGCAATCTGAGTATCGATCTAGAAATCCCTTTCCATTCTCTTCTTGTTCCTTCACACCCTCCTAGAGTGTCTTTTAGGTAGGTTGGTACAGATGATTTCTTTCTCAGCCACCCCATCTATGATAACATATTTCATAATTTTCTGAAACTATCCCAACATCTAATCGTCACTCAAAAGTTGCAGAAATAATTTAAACCATTATTCTATGGGTCAAGCATTAGATTGTGGTGGGTCCAAGCTCTTAGCTTTAAGGGATCCTGGATGCTCCTCCTATGGCCCTCTACCTAGTGCTAATTTGTTGAAAGTATTTGTGGCTTCCTTGTAATACCACTTTTTTTGTTCAGGGGCATATGAGCATTATGGGGAAGTCGATCTTATAATCTTGGGCTATTCAATGGCGCCTATGTTAGCTCTAGCCTTTTTGCCTCCGCAAGTGACTATGTTGATATTTGAGAGGGGAATTTGTCTCGTGAAACCTCGGTTTCACATTGATTAAGTTTGCTCCCCGTTGGGGGTTTTGTTCCTCCCATCTAGAAATTAACTCTGGACAGACCTTTGTTTCATGTGTGTTGACCCCGCAATAAGAGCACCATGGTCTTATGTGTAGTGGGAAATATTGCGCAACATGTCATTCTTCATCACAGTTATAACAACAAATTGGACCTCTACATCTTGTCCTACCTCCCATTGTTCCTCCTCCTCCTCGTCTTCTAGGATTATCATTGATTTAGAAGGTCGATCAGTCCTACCGGTCAGCGAGGGCAACCATTTCCCTACACTGATCAATATGAGGATTTTTTGAATTTAGATTTCTGTGATCCATATTAATTATAACAACATTTTTCGGTAAAAATCACATAAAATAAAATCTTGTTGACGTGTTTTGAACCAACCAGTGTGGTTCATCTTCAGGACAAGATGAGGGATCAGATCTAGGCAATGAAATAAATAGATGATGAGAGCTACTAACTAGCCATTTGAAAATAACAACTAGTTTGACTAAAAAACTGAAATAATTAATTAAGCTTTGACCAAGAAATAAAAAGAATTTCGATTAATAATTAATATATTTTTAAATAAGTTAAAAAATTTATTTATATAATAAAATAAAATCAATTTTAAGTAATAAATCATATGAAAAAGGATTCAAAGAAAAAAACTTGGGAATAATCCTCAATTTGAATATTAATAAAAATCAATTTTATAGAAGAATTAAACTAAAAAATATATTATTATGGAGATACTATTAATAAGAATTAGTATTCTAATAAATAATTAATAACAAAGTTTAAAATTAATAATAATACTAATAATATAAATAATAAATAAATAAATATAAATAATAATAAGGAAGGAATAAGAAGATAACCAGGAAAACACAAAAAACTCTAGGAAGACAAAGCAGTGATCCAACACCTACTGATACTCCAGCCATCATCTCTATTCAGATTATCAGGCCTTTTTTTATTTCTAACGCCTCACTAAATTTCCAATGGTGAAAATGGTCAACCCTTGCAATGACCCTGGTCTCTTCTCTGAAAATGTGATGATTGGTTTTTTCTACATGTTCTGCCAAAGCGGAGGAGCGAGACCTTCCATGCATGATGTCTGCAACATGCTCACAAATCCTTTGATTTATTGATCGACTAGTCTCACCAATATAAGGAGTCCCACATGAACATGGAATAATATAAACACCCTTCCCATCCTTGGGGTTAATAGGGTCCTTAACCGAATGAAGAGAACTTCGAATAGTACGAATGGGTCCAAAAGAAGAAGGAATATTATGCTTTTTCAGGATCCTAAGACCCTGAGACTTACTATAACCATTATTAATAAAGACTTTAAGGAGGTCGGCCTTTTCAACTTAATAAAGACCCACCCCCTTAAGGTCTTTATTAAGAATGGTTATAGTAAGTCCCAGGGTCTTAGAGCTTTCCTTAGTGTTGAAATAGGTCCTAAGAATAGGATCGATCTTCCAGAGTTCATCTTCCTTTTATTTAGGGGACCACGGATAAAATCGCTAGGATCTTGGAAAAGCATAATATTCCTTCTTCTTTTAGACCCCTTCGCACTATTTGAAGTTCTCTATGTTCAGTCAAGGACCTTGTTAACCCCAAGGATGGGAAGTGTGTTTATATTATTACATGTTCATGTGGGACTCCTTATATTGGTGAGACTGGTCGATCAATAAATCAAAGGATTTGTGAGCATGATGCAGACATCAAGCATGGAAGGTCTCGCTCCTCCACTTTGGCAGAGCATGCAAAAAAAACCAATCATCACATTTGCATAGAAGAGGCTAGGGTCATCACTAGGGTTGACCATTTTCATCATCGGAAATTTAGAGAGGCCTTAGAAATCGAAAAAATACCTGGTAATGTGAACAAATATGATGGCTGGAATATCAACAGGTGTTGGATCCCTACTCTGTCTTCCTAGAGTTTTTTGTGTTTTCCTGATTATCTTCTTATTCTTTCCTTATTATTATTCATATTATTTATTTATTTATTATTAATTATTATTTTAACTCCGTTTTTAATTATTTATTAGAATACTAATTCTTATTAATATTATCTCCATATATATATTTTTTAGTTTAATTCTTCTATAAAATTGGTTTTTGTTATAAAACAATAGAATTTAATTAATAATATTATTAATATTAATATGAAATGAGATTATTCCCAATTTTTTTTAATCCTTTTTTCATATAATTTTATTATTTAAATTGATTTTATTTACATATAAATAAATTTGTAAATAATTCAAAAATAATATAATTATTAATTGAAATTCTTTTTAATTCTTGGTCAAAGCTTAATTAATTATTTCAGTTTTTTAGTCAAAATAGCTATTATTTTCTAACGGCTAGTTAGCAGCTCTCATCATCTATTTATTTCATTGCCTAGATCTGATCCCTCATCTTATCCTAAAGATGAACCACACTGGTTGGTTCGAAATGCATTGACAAGATTTTATTTTATGTGATTTTTACCAAAAAATGTTGTTATAATATAAGGATTTGTTGAAGCACATAATTCACAAAAGGAGTTGTTTGGAACATTGGAGTATTTTTGTAGTATCAGAAAAAGAAGAGGGGAATGCCTATATCCTATACATATCTCACAGTACTCAGTTTGTGTTGAATTATGTCGATTCAGAAACGCATGAAATTGATTGTGCCCATGTGTATAATCCTTGAGTCCCTATCTATGCAAATCCTACAACGAGTGTATATCCAAGTGGTCCCACTGGTGTAGGTGTAGTGTTTATGCTCTACAACCTTAGGCATTCCATAGCAACATGACCTTCCACTAAACAATTTTTACACCATACATTCGGTTATGCCGATTGTTTTGATTGTAGATCCATCAACTTCTCTGTCAGGTTTTGTTGTGGCCACAACCACCACCCTATTAAAACTTGTCCTAACAGCAATTTTTCATGGTTCCCCCCAGAAGTTTGATCATCCACCTCTTGGAATGATCCATTTTATTCCAGAGACTTTAACTTGTTTCCAAGTCAAATCTTTAATTCATAATGGTCAAGACCCACCTTTTGATAAATCTTCGTTGCATAGTTCATTCTTGGCCCAGCTCAGCCCTTCATTCATTCCCTTCATCAAAATTTTCAATTTTTTATATGCATTCATGGCACTTCTATGCTCATTCACATAATCACCTCCACCCTCACTTCTATGCACCTTGTTTTGTTCTAACTCCTTATAATGAAAATCCCGCACGAAACATACATAAATCCCTTTTTGGGGCTTATCACTATTAACATAATACATGCCATAAGGCTCTGAACCTGACGGAGTTATAAACCACTATATCTATATATATATAGTTATAAACCACTATATATATATATATATATATATATATTTCCGGTCCGGAAACCCCGTCGCATATCGCAATCGGCCCAAGTCCAAGGCATATGCATACATGGCGTGCCGCTACCCTCTGGACCTGACGAACTTATCAACCGGAATACATATATCTGTGGGTTCAGAGCATTTCACATATCACAATCGACAGGGTCCCAAGGCTTGACCATAAGGTGCACAACGATGTGGCGGACCTGCCAATCTTATTAAGCATGTCATATGATATATCGGGTCTGGAGTTAATCGCTTATCACTATCGGGAAGCATAGGGCTTATATATATGCCGTGCTATCATCTACCGAACACGATGGTTTTATCAACAACGATATATATCTATATATATATATATATATATATATATATATATATATATATATATATAATATATATATAGATATATAGATATATATATCGATTTTGGAGCATTCCGAATATCGCAATTAGCCCGATCCAAAGTTTTATATAAGGCGCACCATTGTTTACCAGACTCGACAATATTTATAGGCTATAGCATATAATATTTGAGGTTCGTCTTGGGTGATTGACTCAAGATTTCCTGTGTTTTCGTATATTTTCCAAATTTTTCAAAACCATAAAGGATCAAGTTTTCAATGAAAAACGTGGGCCTGTGGAGTCCCGATAGTGCAATTGTGCATGAGGGCGGTGGAATTTGTGGGTCCTGTGACCTGAGAGAGGGCTGATACCCAATTGTAATGAAAGGAAACCTTCGAAAACCATGCTGAGCCTATGGTTTGAGCGGGAAATTGTGTGATTGACTGTGTATCAGGAATAAATCTTTTTATACTTGCTCCATAGTTCTGTAAAATGAATAAAGGCAACATTATGTTTGATGCATTTTTGTTCTCTTGTTCACAATCATCAAGCTAATGATGGTTATCCTTGCAAGTGAGAAGCAAAGGATGTAGGGGGGATTCAAAGGGCCATGTATGTAGAAGTGCTGCTTTTAAAGAATCTGGCCACAACCCCACGCGTTTCCTGTACAATCTGCAAGCAAAGCTATCCCGGTCTCCATTGTGGAAAGGCAACATACAGTCGCCCTTTTCACCAACATCTTTTCTCCTCCTTAGGAAAGGAATCGACCCAGCCATTATGCCCTCTACGTGCTAGTGTTCACACTAATAATCCTATCACTGTGTACTCGATGGGCATATCTGAAACAGTGGGAAGATGAAGAGGCAGGATAACCTTGGCTGGTCGATAGTTCACCAACCTATCACATCTGTACAAACTGATCTGTGTAACGACAAGAGGGAATGGAAAGGGCATGGAAGGCAGAGGGTCATTTAGGGCCACATAAGTATCACCTCCGAAGAGGACAAAGGGCTTTTTGATTTTTGAGAAGAACAGTGTTGCATTATTATGAATGAGGAGGATTGTTTCGGGAGAAGAAGGAGCCATTAGTTTCAGATTCATTGTATTATTTTGGATCTGGATGTTGTTACTAGCATGAATATAAATGTGATTAATGTTTAAGCACAATAATGACTTACATTTCACTATTAGTCTTGTTAAATCGAATGTGATTCAGTTTCATGGTTAACTTGTGAATGGTCTATGATTTTAAACTACATTAAAACATCAGTTGCAGTTTTAATTCCATAGAAGAATCTGGATTCCTATATGAGTGAATGGATTGCAATCTAGCTTTAATACAATCTGGTCTAGTTGTGAATTCAATGATTGATTCATTTGGAATTGAATCTATGCATGTTGTTTAACCTTCTTTATCATGCTCCTGCTGAACATATATATGATGTTTAAACCTCTGTATCATGCTCTTGCAAGATAGAATAGAGTAGCTAGGACTAGATTAGAATAGTTAGAAGTAATATAGATAGGATTTAATACATAGAGGTTAGTTGTTTCATTTTATTGATTTAATTGAAGTCTTCCTCTTGGAAGCAATGTTTCAACATGTCCAAGCAGTTTACGGGGTCCCTTAAAACCCATCGGAGCTAGCCAACCCAAACGAAAGCAGGTCTAGTTGGGGCTTGTGATCGGGTTAGTTCCCCTTGTTGGCATAGAGCACATTAGCCATGTCATCAAATTGGTGCTAGAAGGAGGGCCTGAACCGCCCTCTCCAGCTTTTCAAGATTTCATCTATAAGTGCCAGGCATGGACTCAAAAGGTTTAATGTATGGATCGTAAAGGTCGGAGGGATCTTGCCCCACATTTGAAAGAGCCTCATTTTGAAGTAACAGAGACCCCTCTAAGTCTTGTTTCCGGGTCACCCAAGGAAGAAATATTGTGGGAGTATCCTGTCACCCAGTAACAACTAGTAAGAATACTTACTTAGGCTTACGCTCATTCCCTCTCTTAGTTTCCCATCTTTCACTCTTTACCTCCGACAACTAATAGAAAGCCAAGGATCTTTACCCTGACCAAAAATACATCTGCAGCCACTTCTCTCGAAGATATTGTTCTAGAATCCTTGCAAAGTGTCGACACCCCTTAGGAAGAAATTCCTAAGCTTTCCCCTTCTAAAGGCAACTCCTCGCTTGATTTTGAGAATCCTAATGGAGAAGCATCCAACTAAAACTACATTGTCCATAATATGGCCAACATTCCTCCTCCGGGTGGGAATCAACATCCACCTCCTTCTCCTGGTGGGAATCAACATCCACCTCCTTCTCCTGGTGGGAATCAACCCCCACCTCCTTTGGGAGCACTCCCTCCCTAGCTTGTATAGGATGCTGTAGCAGTACCCGGGCAGTAGCATCCCCTACCCAAAAATACAGAAAGAGTGTTACCTAATTTCGACCTTGAGGAGGGAGATACCACTAATAAACATATTTGCTCTTTCTTCATAGCCTTGTGTAGGTTTGGGGGTCACTGATGAAGATGTCGTGTGCCACCTATTCTCTTTTACTTTGACTGGTGCAGCCTCCACATGGTATTTTAGTCTGAGAATAGGGTCAATTACCTCTTGGAATGCTTTTCAACAGGCCTTTTTGGACAAGTTTAGTGATGACAAAACACCTGCGGCCTTAGTTTTAGAATTATCCCATATGAAAATGGAAACCAAGGAGAAGGTTAAGGATTTTAACATCCGGTTCAACACCTTGTTCAACAGAATCCCAATCACCACTAGATCCATTGAAGAGGTGAGAATGGAATTCTATATCTCTACTCTCCTTGTCCCTACAGCAATGTGGGTTAAAAGGAGTAATGTGCAAACCTTACAAGGTGCTATCGATGAAGTGATGAAAGTTGAAAATGAAATGATCAGCCTCACGGCGTGCCACCCTACAACTGGAGAAAAGAAAGCCCCTCAGACATCTAAGAAGAATAATGGAAATGTTAACAAAGGGGCTGAAACTAAAGACAAGGACACCACGGATGTGGAAGGGTTGCATCGGATCATTAAGAAACTTACGAACATAGTCATTGATATGAAAAGGAATCATGAAGACAGTACTAGTGGTAAGGGAGGAGATTATAATAATAGAAAACCCTTCAAACCTTTCTACCAGAGGAAAATAGAGGGTGGTCATGGTCAGCTCACATTGCCTGCCCCACCTAATGAAGGGGCTTTAAACACAGAAGAATTGGCTCTGATTGGATCACTCCTCAACAAATAAGAACCTTTACTAGAGCTCAAACCAGAATAAGGAGATGAGGAAGAATACCAAGTAGAAGAACCCTCGGATGAGGAAACCCAAATTAATGTGTTGTGGGATTTCCATAATGATGAGAATAAGGACGAGGGAGATGATACTATAGAAATCAATGCTAATGAAATCCACACGCACAATAAAGGGCTGCTTCCAGGTGCAACAAAGCCCTTAGACCAAACAAGGAAAAATGTTTGCCGTGTGAAAGTGTCTGCTCCCATAGTTCCTATTGAGAAGAGTGGGCCTGGTGGTCAACCCAAGGATACCCCTGTTGCAAGTCACCTAGAGAAAGAAAATGTATCTCCCACTGCAAAGAAGGCTACTCAACATGGTAAACCACCATTTAAAAATGGAAAAATAGGTATGTTTACTTTGCCCTATCATCTCTATAACATAGATTATAATATCGTGGATGATCTCAAGAAGTCTAGGGCCAATATTACATATTTTGACTTGTTAAAATGCAGCAAAGGGATTTGTTGTTGAAAGATATGAATGAGCGGAACTGCAAAACCCCCACCACCTCAAGCACCCAAACCAAGAAGCCAATGTCCAAGCCTGTTAGCACCACTAGTGCAGCCAAAATACCCTCAGCTATGGAGGCCACATTGTCTAAAATGAATTGGAAACCCCAAGATGTCAGCATAGCCATGATAGGGAGGAAATCAAAATCTTTGACCCCATCGTTCCTTGTTACGTTTTAAATTTTCAACATGAATGTCCACAATTGCTTGGTATATTCCGGTGCCTCATCCACTGTCATGCCTTATGCTATGGCTAAAAGACTTCAGGCCATACCTGAAAAAAATGGAACTCGAATCATGCAATTAGATAGGAAAAATGTGACAGTAATTGGAGAATTGAAGGATGTGTTGATTTAGATGGCTGCCCAACCAAAATACACACAGGTCATTGATATAGTGGTAGTTGATATACCTGAGGCCTATGGAATGCTGCTTAACAGGGACTCATCAGCAAAACTGAATGGATACTTTTCGATTGATTGGTCCCATGTCTTGTTGCCTCGGGAAGGAAAGAGTGATATGCTGAGAGTTGATAGAGAGAGATACATGAAGTATGTGGTAACAGAACTAAATGGTCCCAATGAACCCGTAATGTTTACCAACTCCATCCTTGGGAACTATAGTTTCAATGTTTATAATACAGAAACCTGTTTTGGAGAGTTCATGTAGAAACCGTTGAAGAAACTTTGACACACAGACAATTGGAAATTCCCTCCTATAATCCAACTGATGAACTATCCTGTATTATAGTAGATGATAGGATCAATTTCTTAGATAGTAGTTCAATTGATTTAACATCAGATGAAATATTTTGGACACTCTATTTTGACAACTCTAACTGCCTTGAAGGTGCAGGTGCTGGAAGTATTCTCATTGATTTGCAAGGTAACCAACATCTAATGGACAGCTGGTTGGAGTTCGCATGCACCAACAACACAGTGAAATATGAGGGTCTGTTGCAAGGCCTGAAGAAAGCCATTGGTATGAATGTAAAATATCTTAAGGTTTTTGGTGACTCGTAGATAATCTTAGATCACGTAAGGAAAAGGATACATTGCAATTCTCCACACCTGGTGAGGTACCAACATGAGGTATGGGATTTAATCGACAGTTTTGATTCCTTTAATATTACATACATACCTTGAGGCCAAAACCAAGATGTTGATCTGATGGCTAATATGGCTGCTAAACTTTTGCCTAATTTTAGATTGAAGAAAAATAAATGTTCTGTTGAATTGATTTTCAGACCGTTTGTGCCTAATAACATCTCAAATTGGTAGGTTTTCAAAGATGATGAACAAATCCTTGAGTTCCTACACTGCGAGAAGATTTTCAAGAGTGCAGTCATTGACGAAAGGGAACATGACAAGCTTATGAATGAAAGGGAAGATGAGGAAAAGGATCAACCCAATGTGATCCCAAAATCAATGGTTAGGATGGAGCACTTGTATGAATTGCATGATAAATTCAAGAAACCTACTAACTGTAAAACACACAGTTTGTCCATGAAGTACGAAATGGTCAACCTCGGGACCGAAACGGACCCAAAAAATGTTAATATGGGCTTGGGGTGCTCTCTGAAAGAAAAGGCTACATTTTTCAAACTATTTAAAGAATACAATGATGTCTTTGCATGGACATATGAAGACCTAATGAACAATGATACCAGTATTATGCAACATGTGATCCCTTTGGAAAAGGAGGCCAAGCCCTACCAACAAAAGCTGCATAAGAGGCATCCAAGCCTAGAACCATTGGTGAAGAAAGAAATGAACAAGATGTTGGATGCTAAAATCATATTCCCGGTCAGACACACCCGCTGGGTAGCTAATCTCATGCCAGTGAGAAAGAAAAATGGAGACATCAGGCTGTATATCGACCTCAGAAACCTGAACAAAGCATCTCAAAAGGACAACTGTCATTTCCTTTCTATGGAACACATCCTTTAGTGCATTTCTGGGTCTGAAATTTTGTCCCTATTAGATGGGTTTTTAAGATATAATCAGGTACTGGTATCGCATGGGGATCAACTTAAGACAACCTTCAACACCAAATGGGGCACCTACACATACCGAAAAATGCCTTTTTGGCTCACTAACGGGGGTGCCACATTCTAGAGAGCTATGGACATAACCTTCCGAGGGTTGATGAACAGATCGGTAGTGGTGTACATGGATGACATCATTGTGTATTCATATCACAGGAGGGATCACATTTATCACCTAAGGCATATTTTCAAAAGATGTTGAAGGTATGGAATTTCTTTCAATCCCAAGAAGAGCATCTTTGCAGTCACAGAGGGGAAACTACTGGGTCATATCCTTTCTAAAGACGGTATTGTGATTGATCCTGAAAGAATACAAACCATCATGAGAATACAACCCCCTGCCAATTAAAAATCCATGTAATATTTCTTCAGAAGGATTAATTTCGTTAGAAAGTTAGTCTCAAGCTTCACCAAAATAATACGCCCCTTACAACTGATGATGAAGAAAGACATTGCATACAAATGGAGCAATGAAGCCAAGGAAGAATTTTGGTGAATCAAGGAAGCCATTGCTGAAGCCCTTGCACTGGTCAGCCTTGATTTTGGCAAAGTATTTTTCCTATACACCTTTGCTTCTGACGTTTCATATGCCACAATTCTCACTCAAAAAAATGATGATGACAATGAAGTCCCCATTTCCTACATGATTTCAAATCTCCAAGGAACGGAACTAAATTACCCAAACGTGGAGAAACAGGGCTACACAGTTTTTAAGGCCATTAAACATTGCTGCCCTTACTTACTAAAGGCCAAGACCAAAGTCATCATGCATCATCTGGCTATAAGAGCCCTCTTCATGCAGAATGAAATGGGTGAACGAAGAGGAAACTGGATGACCACCCTGCAAGAATCTGACTTGGAGATAAAGCCGACAGAAATAGTTCGAGGGTAGGGACATTGCAGGTTGGCGGCAGAAGCCTTAGTGGACCAAAAGGAGGCACCCGAAGAATTAGGAACTCTGATCGTACAACATGCACAAAGGGAACTTAGGGAGGAGCTCTTATGGAGTAACAAAGCACTAATGTATGAGCGAGAAGAATCAGAAACCTTTTTGGACCCCGAGTCATGGTACCATGACATATGCTTCTATCTAGTGCGGGGTGTGTGTCCTAAACACATGGATGCATCACAGAGGAGAGCTCTCAGATTAAAATCCAATCTGTATTATTTGGTCAATAGCATCTTGTACAGAAAAAATCATGATAGGAATCTGGCTAAGGTGTTTAGAGAAAGATGATGCCGACCATGTATTGAAAGAAATGCACGACAACCCAGCAAGTGGTCATTATGGCGGAGAGACCACTACACATAAAATATTGAGAGCTGGATATTATTGGCCCACAATGTTAAGAGACTTGCATGCCTATGCTCGCAAATGCAGGGCATGCCAAACTGTTGCAGGACGAGAAAGAAAGCCTGATGTTCCCCTCAGACCTGTCATGATTTACCGACCATTCCAGCAATGGGGCCTAAATGTCATAGGCGAGATCACTCAAAACTCATCATAGCAGCACAAGTATATATGCACAACGACCGATTACTTCACCAGATGGACCAAAGCCATCCTGCTCCGGAAGGTGAACAAATATGAGGTAATATCATTCATTGAGAAACTCATCATCAACAGGTATGGCATCCCTGATGCTCTCATCTTTGATAACACTTCTTATTTTTCATCTCCGAGACTAACTTAGTTTTCCATTGATAAGTCAATCCACATAAAGTATGCAACAAACTATTATCCCCAGGGAAACGGAGTTTCATAGTCTTCCAATAAGAACCTTATCCACATAATATGCAAGACAATCATTGATAACTAAAGGAACTGGCACAATGCCTTGACAAATTCCCTTTGGGCTGATAGGGTCACCCCTAAAGTGGCCTTGGAAAACTCTCCATACTTCCTAGTCTATGGACAGGAAGCCATATTGTCCCCAAACATTGCCCTTCCATCCTTACAGCTCTCCCAAGCTTCAAGAGGAACCCCTTTAGCCCCACTTCAAGAAAGGATCGACCAACTAATGAAGCTATAGGAATTAAGGGATAGAGCTAGAATTAAATTCAAAAATCATCAAATGATTGTAAAAAGATGGCTTGATCATCATCTGGTGGGAGATAAAGATTTCCAAGTGGGGGAACTAGTTCTGAAATGGGACAAGCTTAGTGAGCCAAAGGGTAAGCACATAAAATTCCAACACCTATGGATGGGCCCATTCCAAGTCATTGAAAATATTGGTCAAGGGACCTACATGTTGAAAACATTACAAAGGGGGACTAAAAAGCTCCCTATTAATGGCCAGCATTTAAAGAGATACTTATAGTAGCCACCGGATTGGTGGTTGCCTCCCAAGTAGGTTAGAGTTCATTTCTTTTGCTGTTAGTTTAGTTGTAGTTCTCTCCTTTCCTTTGTTTTCTGCCAAGTCTATTCTCCTACTGTTTTGAGTTACATTCCTTTTAAGCTAGCTAGTTGTATCCCCTGGTCTCGTTCTACCTTTCAGATTTGCCCTCATTCGCTATTCTCAGCCTTTCCTTGCCTCATTAGCTCATTGATGATTCTGTTGTTCCTGAATCTGTTTTTTTCCTGCAAATCAAATGAACCTTCTAGCAGCCTATGAGCCCTTGAGAATTAGCAGTGGAATGCAAACCGAAACCCATCATTGGCATCTGTTGGGAACTGTGTGAAATATGTTGATAACTTGAATATCTGGAGCATGTAGGGGCATCCTTATAAAACAAAAAATGTGTGACTACAGTCAGACTAGCATGGAGGAATGCTGCATTTTACTAAATCCCACTCAGACCTAGCCTATACTTTCTTGTAAGGTTTACAGTCATTCTCCATTGGTCCCATCCACCACATTAAATGGTCCAATACCTATTACTCACAAGTAAACCTCCTCTCATGGCTAAGTTCAATGTCTCATGCCTTGTGGCAAATCTAATTGTGCTCTAGTCCTTGTGCCTGAAACTAGAAGGACTTATCTAAAAAGAAATTAGATGTCAAGTCCTTGTGCCAATCTGGAAGGACAGGTTGTTTGGGAAGTCGGTTAGAGTGATGATTGTTGCTGGGCTTAGATTACCGGTTGACACAAAAAGCCCAACCTTGCTTAAGTGGTTTAAAAAATGGCATGATCCATGACTGCTCCCCATTCAATCAATAAATATAGCACTGAAATTATCATATAGAGTGCAAGAAAAACATGTCTACATCAAGCTTGATGAGTAATAAAGAGCTGAGGTACACACCTAAACAGGTATGAACAAACCAGTGATGGCCCTAAAGGGGTTTTGAAAGTGGGAAATAGGTAAAGGGAAGTCAATAAACCATATAAAGATTCCATTGGAGAATTCCTGTCAAAATCTTATCAGCAAGTAGAAGCTATTTGTCTCTATCCCATCTGAAGCAGTAATGTTTAAGCGGAACCCATGCTTGTCCAATCTATGTAGTTTTCATTTTAAGTTTATTTTAACATCCTGATATTCTATTGATCTAAAGGTTATTTGGAAATAGAGATAACTGGTTCTCCTAGTGGATTGCCATTTGTTGTGGCCACAACCACCACCCTATTAAAACTTGTCCTAATAGCAATTTTCATGGGTCCCCGAAGAAGTTTGATCGTCCACCTCTCTGAATGATCCATTTTATCCCAGAGACTTTAACTCGTTGCCAATTAAAATATTTAATTCATAATGGTCAAGACCCACCTTTTGATAAATCTTCGTTGCATAGTTCATTCTTGGCCCAACTCAACCCTTCATTCATTCCCTCCATCAAACTTTTCAATTTTTCATATGAATTCAGGGCACTTCTATGCTCACTCGCATAATCACCTCCACCCTCACTTTTATCGCACCTTATTTCATTCTAACTCCTTATAACGTAAATCCCTCACAAAACATACATAAATCCCTTTTTGGGGCTTATTGCTTTTAACATAATACATGCCATAAGGCTCCAGACCTGAGGGAGTTATAAACCACAAATATATAATATATAATATATATATATAAATATATTATATATATATATATATATATATATAGTATAATATATTATATATTATAATATATATATATATTAATATTAGGGTCCGAAAACCCTGTCGCAATCGCAAACGGCCCAAGCCAAGGATATGCATACATGGCGGTCTGCTACCCCAAACCGAGGCCTTATCAACCGGAACATATATCTTCCGGGTTCGGAGTTAATCGCTTATCACTATCGGGAAGCACAGGCTATATATATGGCGCACTAACCATCTACAAACTCGTGGTTTTAATCAACCACGATAATATATATATATATATTATATATATATATATAATATATATATATATAGTATATATATAATAGAATATAGATATATATCGGGTCCGGAGCATTTCGCATATCACAATTGACTTGGTCCAAAGTTTTATATAAGGCACGCCGTTGTTTACTAGACCCAGTGATATTTATAGGCTACAACATATAATATTTGAGGTCCATCTTGGGCGACTAACTAAGGATTTCCTGTGTTTTCGTATATTTTCCAAATTTTTCGAAACCACAAAGGATTGGGTTTTCAATGAAAAAAGCGGGTCTGTGGAGTCCCGATAGTGCAATTGCGCATCGGGGCGGTGGAAGTCATGGGTCCTGTGACCTGAGAGAGGGCCAATAACCAATTGCAATGAAAGGAAACCTTCGAAATCCATGTCGAGCCTATGGGTTGAGCAGGAGACCGTGTGATTGATTGTGTATCAAGCACAAATATTTTCATGCTTGCTCCGTAGTTTTGTAAAATGAATGAAGGCAACATTATGTTTGATGCATTTTTGTTCTCTTGTTCACAATCATCAAGCTAATGATGGCTATCCTTGCAGGTTAGAAGAAAAAGATGCAGGGGGGATTCGAAGGACCATGTATGCAGAAGTGCTTCATTTAAAGAATCTGGGCGCAACCCCACGCGTTGCCTGTACAGTACGCAAGCAAAGCTGTCGCGGTCTCCATTCTGGGAAGGCAACATACAGTCACCCTTTCCACCAACATCTTGTCTCCTCCTCAGGAAAGGAATCAACCAGGCCATTATTCCTTCTACATGCCAGTGGTTACACTAATAATCCTATCACTATGTACTCGATGGGCATATCTGAAACATTTGGAAGATGAAGAGGCAGGATGACCTCGGTTGGTCGACAATTCACCAACCTATCACATCTATACAAACTGATCTGTGTAATGAAAAGAGGGAATGGAAAGGGCATGGAAGGAAGAGGGTCATTTAGGGCCACATAAGTATCACCTCCAAAGAGGATAAAGGGATTTTTGACATTCAAGAGGAATAGTGTTGCTTTATTGTGAATGAGGAGGACTGTTTCGAGAGAAGAAGGAGCCATTAGTTTCAGACTCATTGTATTGTTTTGGATCAGGATGTTGTTATTGGCATGAATATAAATGTGATTTATGCTTAAGCACATTAATGACTTACATTTCACTATTAGTCTTGTTAAATCGAATGTGATTCAGTTTCATGTTTAACTTGTGAATGGTCTCTGATTTGAAACTACATTAAAACGCCAGTTGCAGTTTTAATTCCATAGAAGAATGTGGATTCCTATACGAGTGGATGGATTGCAATCTAGCTTTAATACAGTTTGGTCCAGCTGTGAATTCAATGATTGATTCATTTGGACTTGAATCTATGCATGATGTTTAACGTTCTTTATCACGCTCCTGCTGAACATATATATGATGTTTAAACCTCTATATCATGCTCTTGTAGGATAGAATAGAGTAGCTAGGACTAGATTAGAATAGTTAGAAGTAGTATAGATAGGATTTAATACATAGAGGTTAGCTGCTTCATTTTATTGATTTAATTGAAGTCTTCCTCTTGGAAGCAATCTTTCGACATGTCCAAGTAGTTTACAGGGTCCCTTAAAACTCGTCGGAGCTAGCCAACCCAAACAAAAACAGGTCTAGTTGGGGCTTGTGATCGGGTTTGTTCCCCTTGTTGGAATAGAGCACATTTTCCATGTCAACGGTTCATAATTCGATGTCGTAGACCTAATATGGATGTATCATGAGGTTTTGTTCACCCCTGATGTTCATGTGGATATCCCACCATCACCTCCATTTGAGTCACTTGCTCCAAAGCATCTTGCAGTGTGTCAATTTTTGTTGACTCAGTGGTGTTCAGGTAAGGGGTAATAGTGCTTTAATGAGAAAATCACATTGATTATTTTGGTCTAGCAGGTAGCTCAATTTACCAATCACATCCTTTGAATCTCGACATCAACTCCCATGAAGTCTCTCCTTCCCATTGTTTTATCTCCCATAGTTCGGATAACCCCTGCTGATTAGTCTATGGAAGGTTAAATTCCCACACAAATCCCCTCTTAACATCATCTATAGTTGGATTCTGGTGTATTTATGACCACATTATGAACCATCTAAATTCTCTTTCTCTGAGAGTGGTTTGGAATTCAATTAAATTTACATTATTTGGTGTTTGGTGGGCCCTAGAAATGGCTTCATAAATATACCAATGCTTCTCTACATCATCGTTCCCTTTTCTAGATAAATTTGGATACCTGGTGAATGATCCCACCATATTTTACTGAACTTGTGGAAGGAGTACAAATCCCCACAAACCCAGGTTGCAATGATCCTTGCAATTTCGTACCACTATTACTAGTTCCACTGCTACTAGCACTAGCTTTGTAATTAGCATGCACACTATGAACTCTTATATTTTTTTAATAACTTAGATAAAAACTTATTATGGTTATGATAGAGTACTAGGGGAAGGTTGGAGAAGATACTACCTAAGCTTCAGGAATGAAAATCATCAATTCCTTTGGACACATCATTTTCAGTAAATAGTCTCCTTATAGCAAAGTGCATGTCATCATCCAAGCCTTCCTCATAGCCTAGGTGGCCCATTCCATTTGACGTTTCCATTTCTACTAGCGTGGGTGGGTCCCTCTCACCTTTTGGACCTACAGTCGTTGCAGTCGTCTCTGCTCTTCGTACTAGACTCACTTCCACACTCTCTTCCTCTTCTGGATCTCTTAACACTGCTCCTGCTTGATGTAAACTCTTTTGTCACTTCTTAATTTCCTGTAGAGCCATCCCCTTCCATTTCTCATCCATTTTCAATCTCCGTTGCACCCTCAAATCCCTGGCCTTTCAAAATTCATCTACATCCATTCTTGTGACATTCTCATAGTTCCCTTCTTAGTAGCATCCCTCCCTTTAGGTCCTTCCCCCAGTACTAGGTGGTTAAGTTTCCATGTTTGGGTTCTGGAATAGCAAAAAGTTCTCCACCATTAGAATCTTAACCCACAATGGTATTTCCTTCTATAGTCTTCCTCTCAACCATGGCCTAAACACAACTTTGGCTTTAGAAAAAGACTTATGACTCTCTGCTGCAAACTAAATAATGTATCCCTTTAGTGTGGTCTTCATCCATAAATCGGTAGCTCGCGTTAGATCTATGTCAAGGCAATGAAGATCGATAAGATCTACTATAGTCCAAGCATGGCGAGATGGATTTTGTCCATTGGTTTTTCCTTTTACTTGTAATCTCCGCAACTAGTTGTAAAATTCCTTTGTAAACTTGCACTAGAATTTCCCATATTGATCATTAGTTGGTTCCGAGTATAAGATCTCTTCCTTCAACTTCCCAACACCTCATTAGTGAAGTTGATATTGTTAAGAGATGAACCGGTCCACTTGCTCGTGCCACCAATATTGCAGCTCCTTCTTAAATATCCTTGATACCATATTCCAAACCCCTTTCTAAAATTTCAGGACCATGATAATTGAACCATTTGTTGGCACAAAAATAGTAACATTGTTGAGACCCCAAGTTTGGGCACAAGGGCCAACAAATCTCTATTGCAGTTCAACACAATACTGAAATTTTCACCTTACCCAAAATGGGTAAAGAGTCTCACCTAAGGCGTGTCGCAACCTTAGTTAGATGGGGATCGAGATCCAATATCGGGAGGAACCACATCATAGAGACAAGAATTAAAGAACACTAAATCATACCATACAGAAGCATGATCACAATAATTCATGCATACTCGTAAAGGAAAGAGTACTTAGATACACACATATAAGATTTTTAAAGAATCAAATAATCATTCGACTAGCACACAATTGTCCTAATAAGTCTTCTTCATCATTAATGTATGCAAAAACATCATTACATCAAGCTCGAGAGCCTCTTTCCATGATACAGACTCACAAGACAGATCAATACATAATCATACAAAATAGCAAACACAGAGTGTCTTTACTAGCTCCATAATAACATTCCAATATTCTCCCCCTCTCTACTTTCTCACTCATCCTTCTTTATCTTTATGCGCTAGCCTGGACTGCCAGTTCTTTCTCGGGGCCCCTACCTTCTCTCTTTATTGGTTGTTCCTATTGCTCGGTTGTCATTGTTCTTTTCTCACTCAGTTGTGGCTGCTTCTTTCCATTGTTCCTCCGCAACTGCCAGTCCTTAGTGATTTCCTTCCTTTTTCCTGGTTTTATCTCCCACATCTTTCCAATGGTTATCTCTGCCAATTTTTATCAGCCTTCTTTCTTATCACCAAAAAACCTTAGTTCCTAAAAAATGAAGGCCCCAACAAATTATGAGCACCAATTAGAGAACAATCAAGTGAAAAAACCAACAACACCATGGTTATCTATGAAATGGCAAGGATAGGCTAAAACATATGTCAATCTAGGTGTTGGCTTATATGGGCCTAACCCAGGTTCAGAGGTAATTTAGCCAAACAAATCCTGGTACTACTGGCCCTTTTGGCAAGAGTCCGCGGAGCGTGGACTGAGGTCTCACCCGAAGTAGTATGGGATGGTGCTAGAACCAGGTTTACACACCCTGGGGATGTCTGATATGTCGAGATTGGTACATGGTCCAACCTTCATGCTTACTATGCTACGTGCACTAGTGGGCGCCTCACTGCCTACAATGTTGTCTTCGTGTAGTCTTATTCCCAACGTGATCCTTGTGATTTACCCAAGTCTTGCCTAATTATGCCCTGTTAGCTGATTACTTAGATTATTTTCATATATAAGTATTATGAATCATACAAGCATTTACTCAACTGCGCGTAATAAATAAACAGAGTAAAATTAATGCATAACAACAAAATAACGATTCAAGAATAGATGCATAGAATTAGGATAAACTTCTCTTTATTAATCTTCAATCCCGATTATAGACTCAACAACGGGGTTCACAAACTTAGCTGCGGACTCTAGCAGGCCTTTGCGCACTCAGCTGCAGAGCCTCCTCCTATTACTATGACCCAAAACACATCGAATCTGACTCTAAGCTTGAACCATTTCTATTCTTCTCTCTTCATTATTCACTATCTTTAAAACTTAGAGCCTTGCTCTATTTATACACTCCCATGGTCCACGGACAATGGGTAGGTTGACATTTCATCATACTATTTTACCTAACTTTGGGTGGACTACCCTATGACTTAATCATATGTTTAGCGCTACGTGCCCATAAGTCGTCGAGTCTTACAATGTACTTGACGAAAACTTGGGCTTTGAGCCCCAAAAACATGCTGCGAGGGATCCCATGCCAAACAAGCCCCCAACAAAATCATTGTGACTCATCCTTGAGTAACTCTGCTGGCGCTGTGATCTTGGCATGGAGCCCTTCCAATCGATCCTGCATTGCACGAAGGTCCGCGACAAACTGCTCTGTTGTTTGCTGGATCTTCTCCACTCTTTTGGTCGAATGCTCGCAGTCAAGGGCAAATCCCTATCTTAAGGCATGCATCGCCTTCATCTGTACAAGCTTTCCTTCAATGTCTGTAGTGATGAGGAAGGCCTCATCAATCCAAGGCTGGCGCGCACTTTAAGGACTGCCTCTTTCTCTCGTGCGACATCCACCTGTTCCTTCAACGCCTTTGCCTGTTGTAGCTTCGCAAGCCATTGGGTCAGGACAACTATCTACACCATTATTCACACACTATCATACTACACTTGAATCTCCCGCACCTCCGTTTCCAGGTGCTATATGTTGGGGTCCTCCTGTAATGAATTGAGGACCGTGAAGGATTCTTCCAACATAGTGGTGCAGTTATGTACTGCTTGTTTATCCTTCTTCGGTCACGGCGTCCCTCGTGATTTTGGAACTTCTAGTGCAACTACCGCATCTTCAAGCTCCTCATGGACCATATGAGGCTCCGTAGCCTCACCAACGGTATCTTCGGAAAATCTCACACTTGGCTTGGTAGCAGTCATCATGTTTGCACGGGATATGTTCTGTCGCATACTCAAAGATGGTAAGATTGCTCGGTGATCAATACTCTGCAACTGTTCAAATCTCAAACAACCAAGTGTTGTCTCGTGGCTAGTCCTTAGGGTTTTATAGTGTCTTTTGAAGTTGAATTCAACTATTCCCCCCACTCCCGAGTCATTAATGCATTATTGGCAACAGAATGTCCCAAATCTAGCTCTTAATTCATGTCTTGATTGTCCGTCGGCCACTCCCTTTTGTAATAAAATGGACATCTCATCATGAAAAGTGAAGCTAATGGTCACTTCCCAACCTACCCACATGGAAACGCAGCCTCCTATGCGCGGGCACGACCCTTGTGACATGCTGATCCGGTGCACAACCCCCTTATCACGCAATTCCCACACAGACTCTTTTATAGTCTCGCGCTCTCTTTCAACTGCCTCAAGCACTGAGACTGTGCTTCCTATGGCTAGTCAAGTGTTTGCCCCACCTGTGTGAGACTTCAATTCGCCTTCCAGTCTAGTCTGTGGCCACTCCTCAATTACCCTCGCAACAGTCAGTGTTGCGCGCTTGACCTTATGCAGTTCGTTCCCCTGGTTACTATGGTTGGTAAGGTGTGGTTATAGCCATGGTAGCAGAGTCATAAATTCTTGCTGACATTCTTCTAATGTAGTGGTATGGTTGTCCATATATTTCCTTGTCATCCTTGGCTTATCGACAAGATATGCTTGCGCGATCTCGTTTTCCAGTTTTTTGATCTCAGTGTCTATCAACATACTTTTCTTCCTCAATCGTACCCAATCTTCATCGAGTTATTGAAGTCTAAGGCTCCCTCACCGAATGGCTTCCTGAATCCTTGTATAGATGTCCTCGCATAGTTGTATGATTCCTTCATCCTGGTCTTCACGTACTGTCCCAACTGTGGGAGTTATTACGCGTGGATTCCTTTCTTTTGAAATTATGGTTTTGACTCTGTTCCGCATCTTTGGAATCATCTCCGTGCTCAGGTTTTTGCACATGGTCCTATAGGCCCACCGAACCGCTGGCAAATGCAAGTCCCAATTAGTTCATCTTGCTCGGTGAACCTTGTTCGGGATTCTGCACACCCTATTGAATGCTTCCACTTGGAAAATTTGTAGTGTGCATAGCCTTTCCTGTTGTTGCAATTTTCTCTGACTTTCTATTCTGGGATTGGGGTGTGCTTGTGCGGGCTGTACAACATATGTCTGTACCCATCGACAAAGGTGGGCGTGCAAATTGTTCCACCCTTACTAACCGACTTTCATTCGAAGTTGGGGTTTTCCAAAATGTAGGTACATCATCCTTCTGCATCCGCACCAGTCCTCAAAATTTCCTTGATGTGTACCCCACCATCATGTGGGTGTCACTCACAGTGCCCACTTCAACGCATCGAACCGCTACTATTATGGTACTGTGCTTTCAAATTTGTTCAAAAATTCATCCACCGCTAACAATCCATCATATGTAGGCAACTCCCTTGCTTCTGTTATCATGCAACGCAGTGATCTAACCATCATGTTGCAATTAAGCGTTGTTACTTTGTGCAGCCAATTATGCCATCGCTCGACTTCTTCGTCTGAATCCGAAGTGCAAGAGCTTTCGCATTCCCACGAGATTCTCCCATCTACAGTCAGATTCACCCAATCCTAGTCTCATGCAGTTATCTTGTAAATACAATCAAAATCATCATCACTATCGTCATCACGCACTGGTTTAGTGTAGCACGTTCCTTCGGCTGGACCTAATGGTACTACTACGTGCAGTAACTTTTTCTCGAAGATCATTTTGCGCTTCTTCAGATTTAAGACTCCATTCATATCGGTGGCCCAGTCTATTCCTAGCAGTGCGAGATAGGGGTTACTGCCATCAACAATCTCTATTACTTCAAAATCCGCCTGCGTGCTCGCACCCTCAATATCTATTGTTACCCCTTTCAATCTCCCCATGGGCACATTATTTTGTTGGTTCACCATTCGTAATTGAATAGGGGACCATTGTAATGTAGGTATGCCTATGCATTCCCATGTTTTCTTTGGTAATAAATTCACGTCCGAACCCAAATCTAGGATTATCTAGTCCATTTCATACTCACCAATCTACGCAGTCAACCTCATTTCCCTTCCAGTACGCAATGCATGCTTCCCTAGTTTCTGGACAACTCACAGTTCTCCTGACCCACGCACCTGGTGATCAGTTCGTATAGTCCTTTAACTGCTTTGTGGTCACGCAGCAGCTTCATGCATGTCTCCAAAAAGAAAGTGAGCATTGAAGGATCCATTCATGGTTCTAGTTGATCCTTACTACTCGAAGTGGAGGCCTTTATGAAGCGCTTCTTAGCTTCCATGAATGTATCCTTTGCGTGTTCTAACTCAAACTTGGGTTCCTTTGTAGGAGCCTTGCGAAGCTACGTACTTTCTTCTGGCTGCTTCCCCTTATCATCTCCCATCATCACACCTCTTATGAGCATCATGTTTGCATTCAGGTCTTCCTTGCACGACTCAGATCTCATCATTTGCATATTTTGAGTCGGAGGGGGTTGGAATACCCCTTTTTTGTGCATCCTTGTGATCAACAAAGGATGTCTCATGAGCAAACTGAGTACAATACAAACATGATATCCTTGTCGGGTTGGTACAATCATAGGCATAGTGCCCTGGCCCTCTATAATTGTAACAAATTACTTGTTCGTGACCCCTTCCGAGTCCCATTCCACCCCATCCTCAACCACGCCCTTCAAATCCAGCGCATGCCATCCCCACATTTGGGCCGAGGGCTCGCATTTCGGTCTGCACTCTATAGGCAGGGGTCCAATCCATCATTAGTTCGTAATTGCACCAAGTGCACTCATCATGGCCAATCAACATGCAGAAGTTACAAAACAATTGTTGGGATGTTTGCATATACTTCTGCAACAAATGACAATTATCCGTAGTATGTCTCCTTCCTATCTGACAGATCGCACACCATAAGGCAGGCGTTGTGCTCAGCCCTACCTATGCCTTCGGTCTCAATGGAATCGGCCTTTCCCCTGCCAAGTAGTTTGCGAACACTAGACAATGATCTTTGTCGTGGCCCTGGCCTTTGCATTTTATGCACCATACTTCCTCGCGCACCTTTGGCCGAGGTGCCCTATCCTGTTTCAAACTCTACATTTCCATACACAGATTCTATAGCTATGCATGGATTTGTTGGACTCCCAATCCAGAGTCTTGTATAGGGGTCTCATGTAACCTCATTGCCATTTCCAATGCTTCGGCTTGAGTGGAAAGTTTCTGTTGTGACACCGTCATCCTCAAGTGCAGTGTCAGAGATGCTACAAACCATGTGCAATGCCATCCATCCGTCAATGTCATATTGGCTTTGCGGATCGTACTCTTCAGCCGTTGATCCAGATCCCAGGGGGTTTCACCCAAGAGCATTGTGATCTCTTTAAACCCAATGATTGATTGTGTTTCTGACTTTGGCCTGCTAAATTCCTTGTTTAGTGCTGCCTAGATTTCTACAATTCCTGCGTTTGGGTGGTTATTAGAATGCTTGATATACCATGTCAATGCGCAATCTTGCAACACGCTTACCAGTTTCTCTTTCTTAATATTGTTATCTGTGACACCTTGTTCTTCCCATACCGCTCTTACCATGAACCATAATTGGTCCAGATCTTCATTCCCTACTCCTCTGAATATTGGTAGTTTGATCGCGCTCGCCATACTGAACTATGGGGGTGGAGGTGGAGTGGGTGGAGATGGAGGTGAGGGGGGTGTAACAGGTAGCGGTGTGGGTGGAGGTGGTAACCACGGAATTCGTTGTCTTATCAAACTGACCGCGCTTCTCAGATAAACCTTCCCGAGCTCGTCCTCGCTCTCTTGCGAGGGTGAAATAAAGGGGTTGTTTTCTAATTCTTCACTACTTTTGCTTCTGTAGATCTTCTCGCTTCGCCTAGTCCCAAACATCAATTTATTCACATAACCCACTTTTCACACAATAACATCTTAATCCAAGTGTTCAAAGATTTAATATACTTACCTCGCAGTCCCTTGAGAAAACATTGTTCTGGCTCACTGTAGCTAACGGTCGTGCCTACTGCAAACTCAGTGATAAATCCTCCTATTATCCAGTTGAGCCAATGGTCCATAGCTCATGTGATCTTATCTTCTAACGCTTCTATTTTGCGCACTAATTCTGGAGTCCACACTATTAGTTTATCGAGCCTACACCTTCCTTGGCTGTCTGCTAACCTTGCAATCCACTCATACAACTCAGAAGGAAAGGATGCAAAGAAAATTTCATGGATTTCGGTGTACAAGTAGTGCTCCAACCACTGTTCCCTAGATACTCGTGGAGTTCTATTTTCTTGTGCCGCGAACTCGTGAATCTTCTTGTCCAACCACCCTTCAATTTCTTTCTTTCTTGGGTTCCAGTGGCACGACATCAGACATCCCTTATGCAGATCCCGATCCTGACAACGGAACCATTTGTTGGCTTGTATGGGCTTGACCCAGGTTCAGAGGTCCTCTTTCTATACCTTCTTACGAAATTTCAATCCAATGCTCAGAGAAAAAGTTATGACGATTTTCCCCAGGTCACTTGTTTGGAATGTAATTCAAGAGTCTGCAAAAAGACCAACTTCCTCAGATCATATCTCCACAAATATAGTACAAAAAGCTCTACAATTTGGACCCAAGATTTAGAGCGGTGTCTTCTCAAATGGGTTTTTTTTGAGCTTCTGAAACTTCACAAAAAAAAGTTATAGCGAAAATGCCATGATGACTTGTTTGGAGCAGCAAAACCCTAGAATCCAAAGCTCTGATACCAAATGTTATGAAACCAGCTCAAGAAAAGATAGAAAATAAGATCAATGCCTTAGAATTCAGCCTCTTTGAGGGGGAAACCTCCTTTACATTACATAAATGAACAATTCTTCGATGATTCAAATGACAAAACCTCCTTTCTATATATAGGAGTCTAAGGAGTCACAATACAACCTAGCCGACCTAACAATAATAATATAAAGCCACAAAAATAACAATAGAGGGATTCTATGGGGCACAATAATAATAATATGGGGACAATAGGGGCACAACAATATTAATAAGGGTTATAACTACAATAGTAATGGGGTAATCACTAGTACTATAGGGACCCAACATATCTCATTCCAGTATCTTAAACACATACCAAAACACATTTGCTTGAACCAAAAAATTATGAAGGATACATAACCCACATTTTATCAACGATCTCCCATGTAGTTTCATCGAGCCCAAAGTGCTTCCACTACACTTTAACCTATTCGATTTCTCCATTCTAGAGCATGAGTTATTTTTGCTTCCATATGCATTGTGGTTCTAGCTGGAATTTTCCTTTGGTTCCACTTACAATACATACCATTCAATCACATGATCAACATCTTGGACATACTTCTTAAGCAACGAAACATGGAAAACATTGTGTACTTTCACTAGAGGCCACTGGTTCAATCCTCCCAAGGATATCGAAAGGCCCGCAATATCGATGTGTCAGCTTAGAACATGATCCAATCCTCAAGGAGCTCCTCTTGGGCTTGATGCACAAGTACACATTTTCCCCAAACTGAAACTCCTTAAATACTCCGTGTTGATCTGCATAACTCTTTTTCCTGTCCTATTTTTCCTTCAAACTCCTCTTAATAACCTGCATTTCATGTTCCATCTCTTCCAACATATCTGGTCCAATTAGTACCTTATTCACTGGATCACTCCAAATGATAGGAGTATTACAAAGTTTCCCATAAAGTGCATCAAATAGACTCATCTTCAAAGACTCTTGATACCCATTGACATATACAAACTCAACCAGTGGAAGATACTCTTCCCACCTCCTCTTATGATGCATGATGTACATCCTCAACATATCCTCAAGAATCATGTTAAACCTCTCTTTCTATACATCTTTCTGTGGATGGTACACTATACTGAAAGCCAAATTTGTCCCCAAACCTACAAAAATATATTTTCAAAACCTAAAAATGAACTTGGCATCTATTTCGGATACAATATTCTACGAAACACCATGCAATCTCATTATCTTCCTGATGAAAATTTGAGCTACCTCACTAGCTGAATTCATAGACTTATATGCAATGAAGTGAGATACCTTACTTAACCTGTCAACCACAACCATAATAGAATCATGTCATCTCGATGTCCTCAAAAAACCTACAATGAATTCCATGGAAATTACCTCCCATTTCCACTTTGGAATCAGAATCGAATATAATAAACCACCTAGATGCTTACACTCTACTTTTACCTGTTGATAGTCCAAACATATCACAACAAACTTCCCCACCTCTTTCTTCAAGTTTGGAAAATGATAGAATTACTTAATTATTGTCAATGTCTTTAGATATCCCAAGTGACCTGAATATAACTTAACATGAAATTTCCTCAAGATAATATTCTTGAGCTCACTGTCATCTGACACATAAATCTTGTTCCTAAATTTGACCAAGCCATATGTTGTGAGATCATAATCCACTTCCTAGTCACCTGTACCCTATTGTTGTAACATCTGCCTCAACTATTGATACATGTCATCATGTTTTCATGCCTATAATATCTGCTCATGCAAGTCTATCCCATAAAAACTCAATGTTGCAATGAGATTCACCTGTACTCTTCAACTAAGAGCATCTACAACCCTGTTCTTTTTTCCCTTAATGTTCCTAATCTTGAAATAAAACTCATTGGGAGTATCTAACCATCTAGCTTGTCTAACATTCAGATTATATTGATGAAACAGATACCTAAATCCACTATGATTACTCATTAGAATGAACCTCCTACCAAGAATATAGTGTCTCTACATCTTCAATGCATGAATGATAGCTGCCAACTAGAGATCACGAGTCACATAATTTTTCTCGTACTCATTCAACTTCTTTGACTCATAGCATACTACCTATCCTTTCTACATTAGGACTTTACCAAGTCCTATCTTGCAAGCATATGTACATACCACAAAATATTTATCTGGATCTGCAATATTCAAGATCGAAGCATTTGTATGCAAATGATTCAACTACTCAAAACTAGCTACATAGTCCTCAATCCATTCAAACTTCTTCCCTTTTCACTAGAAAGTTTTAATAGGATAGGAAATCCATGAGAAGTTCTCGATGAACCATTTGTAATAACCTACAATTCCCATGAATGATCTAACCTCATTCACATTCCTAGGAGCTTCCCACTCCATGATAGCTCTGATTGTTTCTAGGTCTATTGTTATACCTTCTTTGAAACAACATGTCCCAAGTAATGAACTTTTTTCTTAAAGAAACTGCACTTACTAAGATTGGTATAAAATTGATGTTGTCTTAACAATTTATCCACTTCTATCAGGTGTTATGCATGGTCTTCCTCACTTTTAGATTACATCAATATGTCATCAATGAAGACTATCACAAACTTATCCAGATAAGGACACAACACACTATTCATCAAACACATGAAAGTAGCTAGAGCATTAGTAAGACCAAAAGTAACTACTGCAAACTCATAATGCCCATGATTCAGATCTTTGGGGGAGGCCTCCAAGATCTGAAAAATTGAAATGCCAAAAGAAAAGAGGAGAACACAAAATAACAAAACCATAAAGATTTTTTTTTATTAAAACAAATAATAACTGTAAAGGCTACATTATGGTGGAAAATCTGTCCTTTTACAAAATGCAACTTGTTATTTATAGCCTGTTTTGGTCACACTACCAAAGGTAAATTCCATGGGTGGGTAAATACCATGGGTGAAAGAATACCAAGGGTGGATTTCACTTACAATACCATGGGTAAATTCCATGAGTGGATAAATACCATGCTGAATGAATACCATGGGTGGATGCCACTTCGAATATCATGGGTAAATTCCATAGGTGGATAAATACCATGGTTGGATGCCACTTACAATACCATGGGTAAATTCCATGGGTGAATGAATACTATGGGTGGAGAGGATTCCATTTTCCATTCAGATCATTCCTCCCTCCTTAACAAGCAATGGTCCCCATTGCGTGAATTTCCCTCCTAAGAAGCCTTTGTTGAATATGAAGATCCACTAAAGAGAAGGGTTTTATGTGGTTAACCCATAACCGTGATGAACAAAGATCCGAGGATAGAGATACCATGTAATGCTTGCGACCAATTGTGACACTGACAGTGTCTGGCCAAGCAAATGGAATTCGATAAAGTGTGGGTTTGTGGATGGCCCATTGTTACAGATCCATTTGGGCACATCAAATCCCAACATTCAGATCAATGTTTTAGGGCTCATCAAACCCTAAAATCAGTTGTTTCATGCCCTAAACAAGTCAACCCTTTGAGTGCATCCTTCCCAGACAGTTTCATGACTTGAAGACATCTAGAAATTGCCTCTAGAGGGACCAGCGCGGGTAAGCCCTTATGCAAGTGTGTTGTAGAGAAGTTGAGTCCACTACCAAGGGCTCTGCAGAGAACGTAGGCTTCCTTTCACCTGTGCTGGGCGAGAATGAGTGAAATTCAATTGGGGTTTAGGGAATATTCTTATCTCTTGGAATCATCTAGAAGCTTCCCTCATTTATCTACTCCTATGAGATCAAAAATGGATGAGGAATGAGTTAAGGATCATTGTATCCTCTCATCCCTTCCTCCATGGAACTAATTCTAAGTATGGAATGTCATTAAATGTCACCATTAATGACAAAATCTCCTTCATCGTCCTATAAATTGACCACTCATCTAAGTGATTAGGGGCTGGACTATGTTGAATTTTAAGGAGATAATGCTACTATGAGACTTGACTTTGGAGCAAATGATGTGATGCCACAAGCTTGTCTTACGTTTGATGTGATGTGGATGGGATCCAAGTTGAAGGAATGACTTTGGATCAGACACAGATGGTTGTAATTCCTTATTCTATCTAATAAAGTGTTTGAACCTTTTTTCCATATGATGTGTTCTTTCATAATGCTTATATGTATGAATTGATTCTGATTCCTTTCATTTATATTCAATGGATCGTATTATTTGATTAGTTTTCATCTTTTGTTGTGTTTACAGGGTACTTTTCAAGCAAATTAAGTACAGAAAGGAGCGAAGGAATCGATACAAGGGAGATGAGAGGAAAGCGGAACTACAGGTAGGCCTTTTATCCTTTCTTCTTATCTATTTCTTATAGGAAAAGTCTAAAACACTTTAAACTGTTGTTTTATCCACAACTACTTGTCTAGTGAATTAGTATTTATCTGTAGATGTTGAATTCTCCAAAACAAATTGGTGACTCCACTGGGGAAGAATACTCTTTCCTAGTAGCTTATCCACCTCCTACGACATCGTTGTAAACCTCATTTGCCTTCATATATTGTAATTCAACTATTTGAATTGAAAAATTGGTAAAAATTGTGTCAAGTTACCTTTTGAAATGGCTTACTATCACCAGCGCAGGCTTGTGAGGGACCCAATGCGCTATAGAGCATCCCTGGCTTAGGGACAGTGCTCTGAAGTGCACTATCTTCCACTCTGGGCTGCACTAATCCTCCTAGGATTAGTTTCCCACTTTTGGAAAGAGTTTTTGCCAAGTTCTCTCTGTTTGATTGTTTGTTGATTGATCAATGAATGCTATATCTCAGAAAATGAGTTGTTATCTCCTGGTCTAGCCTGACTTTGATTGGATTGATTAATGTTTTTTCATGTTTTTTTTGTCATTATCGATCAATAATCAAAGTTAGGATATAATTTATTAGTCTTCATTTGAAATAAAGTGTTGCAAATTCTTCTCTTCCTTCGAATTTGAATTGGCATAAAATTATTCATTCATATGAAAGATTGATTGATTGTATGTGCATATTTCCTTTTTGTTCATATTCACATTAAGGGAATCGAAAATAAATACATGCATGTTGCATTGAAAAAGTTTGTGTGTGCTGATAGGAATAGTGTAGAGAAATTGCATTTAGATTGTGCTCTTTGCTCTTTGATCAAAAGAAATCTGATTTCTCTATCCCTAAGTAGTTAGGATTTTCATCGTTAAATTGAATGGAAAGAGTGCATATCATGATAGTTGCATTCCTATGAATTTCAAAATACATCACGTGGTGAACTTAAAAGGAAAATTCCTATGAAAGATCAACTTAAAATAAAAATCAATTTACATAATGGAGCATTGTCATTAACGAGAACATTTAGTGGTTTTAGGCTAGAGACATGTTTTGGCATCATAAAATAAAGCAGTTGTCACTAAATTGTCTGTAATACATCCTGAGTGTGATAGCTCATTCCACATACATGAGTATATCGTAGCTAATCCACGTACCTTCGGGTATATAGGGCGGTGTTACAGTACATGAAGTATATGGGAATGCTCTCACTGTGCGGTTTTGTATTAGACAATGCTTATACGGACTAGGCATCCATGTGCCTTCGGGTATATATGGGAGGAAAAAATTAGGTTGCTATCCATCCTTAAGTAATCGATTCAGTCACCTTGTAAACTGCGATACAATGAACACAACATTTGGGGGGATTTCTTGCCTATACTTCTTGGTTCGCCAGGAGGTATTTTGCAGTTCACAGTTTCTTGGTAAACCTTTTGCCTAGTATACCCCATTTTGTTTATATATTTTTCGATAATAAAATTAATTAGCAATCATGGAGGAACATCAACCTTTACCTCGTCATTCATGGAGAACAATGAGCAAACTGCCTTTGCCTCTCGAAGCAACGCCAATTCGGGCAAAGAGATCTCGCTTCACTGAGTCTAGTACATCAAGAACTCCTAGTTCTTCATCTAAATTACCTGAGTCATCCACTTCAGTAAGTACTGAGACTCCAATTACTCCAAATATTTCTGGTACATCTGTTCTTGAAGAATAAGTTTCACAATTACCTGAGGACATTAGCACTGATCCTAGTGAAACAATAACTGAAGTTGTTCAACAACAAGTTGATCCTCAACTTGAAGTTGCTCAACAAGAAAGTACTTCTGAATTTGAATCAGTTCAACCAGAAGTTAGTCTAGAACCTATCCCAGTTCAAACGGAAGTTACATCTGAACCTAAAATTGTTTAGGAACCTCTCACTGAAACTGTTGTTCATTTACCTGAACATATGGACTTCGAAATTGAACATTCAGAAGTGGTTATTTTACCATAAGGTGATCAACTGGTTACCCCTCAAACATCAATAACTACTGAAACTTCAACTTTATCAACACCAAAAATATTTTACGGACTTGACGGTGAAGTTCTTCCACCAAGTCCAATTGCTATAGAGGAAGAATTGGAAGAATATTCTACACCAGGAACCCCTTTCCATTTTGGAGCTGGGCTCTATCTTTATCCTCATACTCCTCATTTTACTGCTTCGTTTGATCATGCTTATTTTAAAGTACCCGTCGAATCTTTAGGACAACTTTTAGGTAGATTAACTATGGTTGAAAAACTGTCAACATCTCAGACTGTGTCATCTGATGCAGCTGCGGTAGAATATTTTGTTGCAACCTCCTCGATGTTTTCTACCACACTTGAGTCACACCTATATGGTGAACCACCCATCCCGGTTGGTTACCAATCTTTATCCGGAACCCACTCAGGGGTTGCTTCTACACCATGGTCATCACCCATGTCCTCAACCAGAATTATGCCTAGTTCTTCTCTAACGGGAACTCAACAGTTTGATCCTGCATCTCAATATCAAGCTGGGAAATATGGTCAACAAAGACCTATGTATCCATTAAATACTGGATTGCCACCATATGGAGAATAATATGCTTATTCACTATATCCTCCTTATTCTAGAGGACCATCATATGGTAATATCCCGCAGTATTCAGGTCAATCTGGAATTAGAGTTTGTCAATGGCAACCAACAATGGCAGTTCGACCCAAGCTTGTGTATCCAATGCAACCAATGCAAACTGTGTTAGCTATTCTTACAACATTTGTTGTTACAACCATACCATAGTCACAAGTTCAAACTGTTGTATCTCATCTAGTACGAATTGATCCTTCTACCTTGCAACCCCAGGTTTCAAGTCAAGAAGTTCAAATCCCTCAAGTTTCTATACAACAACCACTTGTTTTCGAGGTTCAACAACAACCTCAGGTCAATATACCCCTATCTGGACTGACCCAAGCTTAAACTAGTATAGTTTAGTCACAACCTAGCCAACCTTTTATTGCTGGGCAACAACAACTGTTAAATCAATAGCAGCTGTACCAACAACAACAACAGTTGATTCAACAACCATGGCAGCCTTAATTTCAACAACCCCAATTCCAGCAATTCCAACCCCAGTTTGTATTTGTTCCACAGGCTCAACTTGGTTTTGGTTAATCTCAAGCTTACCAAGGTCCTGGTTAACAAGGCTTTTCAAGTTATGGACAACCACACATTCAACATGGTTATCAACAACCACCTTATGCTGGTTTTGTTCAACAACAACCATACCAAGGTTACCAAATGCAGATGCCCTATGTCGGTATGCAAAGGCCTATTGCTCAGGCAATTCCATCATATCCTAGGTATGATCAACCTGACTTGAATCAACAATTGTCGTTTGTAGAAACATTAGTATTACCAGATTTAAATCGACTCACTAATGATCCAATCTTATATGCATCTTGGTGGCCGATAATTCTGCATAAGTTACCATCTGACATTCTGAAATTTAATGGAAATCCTAGAGAAGACCCATCAAATCATGTCATGACCTTTCATTTGTGGTGTTCATCAAACAACTTAAATTATGATTCAGTTATACTTCATATTTTCCAAAGAATACTTACCAGTCTAGCTGCTAAATGGTAGATTGAGTTACTAAGAGCTTCTTTCGATAATTTCACCACTTTAGCCACTACTTTTTTGACCCACTTCTAGTTACCCATCAGATATGAGACTGGAACGAAACTCCTAACCGATTTTAAACTAACTACTGCTACCCATATATCAGATCATATTCATGAGTGGCGGCGTCATCGTCAAATGGTTAAGACATATGTTCCCGATCAGCTTTTAGCTGATTGGTCCATAAAATCCTTGTTGCCATCAATCACCGAGGACGTGGCAAAAGGTGGAGTTCTCACAAAAGAGCAAGTTATTGCTCATGCCCAATACTTTGATTTGATTTACACACAATCCAGCATGCCTTATGATAAAATTCCTAATGCACCCCGGCCAAATTTCACTATTCCTCCTCCTCCACAATCGAGTAAGGACTCTCATGCCGACGATGGTGTGATCGGTTCTTCGAGCACGTAAATGGTAGGAAGACCATCTATTCAAACCCTTTCTATTACCAATCAAACTATCATTGCATCAGAAAATATTCTTTCCTCCGAGATTAATGTCGTGTCATTTGACAAAGGAAAAATTCCAAAGCAACCAGGGAGCAAGAAAAAGGGGAAGAACAAAAAGAAACAAGATAATTCCCATCTAGAGAAATCATCTGATTCCTCTACTTCGGCAAGGAAACCTTGTTATCCATGTCTAATCTGTAATGAAAAGCATTTTATAAGAGATTTTCCACACTGCTCTAAGGCATCTAAACTTTTAAAGACTTCAAACACATTGGCAGTGTTGACTGATCCGTTTCCAAACTTGAAGAACACATTTGGTTGCAATAGACCATGCTTCCACATCCCAAGTACTCATGTTATCAATCACAAAGCCACAAAATGAAGTTCTAGTGTCATCGAGAAACAAAGATTATGGAAGTCCCTCGTCATCGTCGAATAATCATGCCACTGATCAACCTAATCCTTCGACCTCGACTTCATCAGAAAATGTTCCACCCATTGTACCTGAATTGACAATAAAACCACCAAATGGAGTTGTGCATAAATCAACATTTAACCCTCGGGCTCAAGCAGCTCAAAATTATAACATAGTGGAAGATCTTTCTCAATCACCTTATGCTATGTCGACACTCGAGGTGTTGCAAAATTGTCCCTCCCAGAAGCAGGCTTTACTGTCAGCAATAGGCGGAATAGATCCTATGGATTCAAACCTTGTGGTTTTTAACCATGCAGGATATACACCACAGTTACCAGTGCAGTTAGCTTTCCTAATTCAAGTAAAAGCTCTCAATAATAATGTTCACTGAACTATTATTGATGAGGGGGCATCTACTTGCATTATGTCAATGAGCTGCTGGAAAACACTTGGTTCACTGTCGTTGTCATGATCACCAACCACGTTGAAAGCTTTTGATGGAAGAACATATTATCCATGTGGGATTTTGAGTAATCTGCAAATCAAAATAGAGGGAAAAACAGTTACTGTTGATATTGAGGTAGTTGATAGACCCCTCGATTACAACATTTTACTAAGAAGGCCTTAGGTATATGCCATGGCTGTTGTGGTTTCCACGTACTTTCATACTATCACATTCCCTTTTAAGGGTGGAATCACAATCATTGATCAGTTAGTCTTATTTGCTAATAGTTCACAAGCTACAGGAAGCATTCCATTGGCACACAGACCCTCGTTGTCATTTCAAAGTGTTTGACTAGGTCTCTTTAAATATTCTTCTCTAATGGGTACTTTTTCCCTACCGTCACCATCTGATTTGGCGGAAGTGACAAGAGTAGAGACTTGCAACATGATTCCTTCCACCTCATCTAATTTAAGGAGGATTACCAACAAAGTTGAAGTTAATAGTAATATTGAGGTGATGTTGTTAAGCCCCATTGAATCATCATAGCAATCAATTTTCCAAGCTTGTGCGGCAAACCCAAATCCACACTCAACAATTGTATGGGTAGATAGGTCGTTACAATATGGTACCTCTTCGGATCCTTTTTCACATATACATTCTACGGATGAAGGAATCAACCAATCAATGATGATAGGAGAGGAACCATGGGAAGATTATCATCATAGTTCCCATCTTCCAAATGACATTGAAGATTATTTGAATGAACTAAACCACCCATTAGTCGTTGATTTCCTATCAAATTCGGTTTTCATAGACACAATCGAATATGAGTGAAACCTGTCAAATATTGAAGAAACGATTTCTATTAATATTTAGACCAAGCCTAATATTGTAGAGAATATTCATGTTGGAAAATCTTGTTCTCCATCAGAACTTGATAATTATCGTGCTCCCTTTTGTGTCATGCGGAAAGAGTTATTTTTGCGGACAAACCTAACCTCCCTAGAAGTCTAAGACTCACTAGTGACAAACAAAACAGACAAGAGCAATCCTTCTCTAAACATACATTATCCTATGAGAAACCAAGTGTTGTTCGATCCTACCTCAAATCCAATGCTTGTTGTAGCAGTCCAGCCTTGCTGATCCAGATGAGCTCCTCCTTCACTTTAAGACCTGCATACACTAACAGTCAAACGATTACATAACACCTGAAGATTTCATAAAACAAAGCATATTCATCATATAGACCAAGGAGTACATGAAATAATTCATTAACAACAAATCATTGAGAAGAATGGACTTATTTGTATTAAGGAAACAAAAAAGGAACCATTACAACCTGAGCCTTGGTGTTGTGCAAGCTCCTCCCAGGGTCCAACAAGAGATTTCCTCTACTTTCACAAGCTCACCCATTCCCAATATGGCAACAAGAAAGGATGGTAATCTCTCCTCACAAGTCAACAATGGAAGTCCTAATTCCAGCAACATTTACCCTTTGGAATGTTCAGCTTTCAACCTTCTCTCCTCTGGCCCAATGCCTGTATTTATAGTATTCTAGAGGAAGTTATTCAGTTCCAACATCAATGGGTTACTCCCTCTTTTGGATGGGGTAGCTCCTCTCTTGATGGGATAAGCTCCTCTATCATAGGGATGCATGAACCATCTGGAGGCGCTCAATACACGTCAAAAACTCTTCTAGAAGGCTCTAGAAGTGACCACAAGTAACTTTTTAAAGATGAAACTCGCGCCTTTTGACCTTTACAGGGGTACGCACCCAATCTTTAGCTTACAGAGCGTACAAGTACGCAGGTACAGTGTGTTTTGAGTGCGTACACGCAAGCAAGGTAGAGAGAACCTGCGTACCTAGAGATAAACATTTTTTTAAGTGACTTTCTCTCTTTTTGAAGTTTGACATGAAGAGCAGAGGTATGAGGCTTGACAAGGAGGACAATATGGCTATTGATGGAGCCATATTAACTGCAGATAGTCATGGTGACAAATTTCAATGTAACACCCTGGCTAGTGCCACATCTTGTGTCCTCTTTTCTTGGCTTGTCTTTTTCTATTTATATTTATGTTCTATCTGCAGTTTACTTTATGCTGATGTGATTGCTAATATGGAAAAAAAATTAAATAAACTGCTCTAGCATAGAACATATCTAAAATTAACATTTGTGAATTAATTTCTACGTTTTTTTATTTGTTTCAAAATATATGGGATTTGAAAATTATAATATTATTGTCACGCGAATGAGTCGAGGTTGCGGACAAGATCGACCTTCCTAGTATCTAAAGATATCTAGTGACAAGCAAGCCAATCAAAAAAAAAAAATCTCTACATATGCAATTAAAACAAAGGCAAACAAGTGTTTTAGGCCTACCTTGGATCCAGTGCAAGTTTGTGGAAGCCTTGCTCCCTCGCTCCAAATGAGCTTCCTTGAAGTGTAAGTCTGCAAACACAAACGAGCAAACAAATTAAATAGCACCTGAAAAGCCAATATCATAAAGCATATTCATCATAATGTTCAAGGAGATTATGAAACAAACCACATAAGACAATTTGTTGAGAAAAATGAATCTGATTGTATTAATTCAAATGAAGAAGAACTTTACAACCTGTGCCTTGATGCTGTACAAGCTCCTCCCAGGGTTCGACAAGAAGTCTCCTCTACTTTGACAAGTTTCACTCACTTTCCAATGAAACCAAAGGTATGTGATCTCTCCTCTCAAGTTTAACTAGGAAGTCCCAGTTCCATCATCATTTACCCTCAAAATGTTCAGCTTCTAACCTCTCCAGCAACTAACCCAATGCCTTAATTTATAGTGCAATGGATGGAAGTTACTAGGTCCTCCTTCAAAGGGATAAAGCCCTCCTTCAAAGGGATAGCTCCTCCTATCAAGGGATTAGCTCCTTCTCTTTTGTGATGCATGAACCACCTTGGAGCGAACAATTCACGTCAAAATCCTTCTAGAAACATCTAGAATTAACCCAAAGTGAGTTTTTTAGAATAAACTTGCGCTTTTTTTACTTTTACAGGGGTACGCACCCACCCCTTTACAGACAGAGCATGCAGATACACAGGTAATATGAACAAAGGGTGCGGGTCCGCAGGTAAAAGTAGGAGAAAGTGCGGAACCAGAGTAATATTGATTTTCAATGTCTTTCTCTCATTTGCAAAGCTTAACATGAAGAGATAAGGTCTTAGACTTGCTTAGGAGGCTAGTATAAGTGATGATAGACTCATACTGACTGCAAATAATCATGGTGACGATATTTTTGTGTAACAATTATACATTCTTATTATTATTTATAATCACTTTTACAATGAATTTATTGTACCAAGGATCTATTTTTCTAATGTGTGTATTTTAATTTTCATTCTTAAATTAATTTCCTTGAAGGCCCCTACTATTTCATTAAAAATGGAAATATTATATTACAAGGACTTTAACAACAAATACATTTCATTAAATTCGGAATTATTCAGTTGATCTAGAATTTAGAACTTTAACTAGATTAATTTTAAAAGTCGGTTAGTTCACTACTTTGAATGTATTTATTCACCATATTTTGTGATAAATTTTTCATGATAAACTGTATAAAACAAATTTATATAAATTCGTAGAAGAAAATCTTTGATGTCTTAATATTAGACTCCTTATATTATTTATTCTAATATTATTTATGGTTTCATTAAAAATTTGATTCATATCATTTGATGACAAGAATATTCTACATATTGGTATTATTAACCAAATTAATTATAATTTTTTATAGTAAATATCGTGCTAGTTGTGTTGAGTTACTATTCTAGTACAAGTTTGGCACAATTTTAAAGTTTCCATAAAATTTATTTGACGATAGAATTATACTAGTATGTATGTTACTTATTACAATTTTAGCTTCAGGTACTATTAGTAATTTCGTTTGCATTGAGTATTATATTTTATTATCTAATTTAGGAGGTTGATAACGTTTTATAATTGAAAATAGAAAATATTACATAAGAATCATATTATGTTTAAATTTATTTTTTTAACAATAAAGACCAGCGCAAGGACTTCATTGACATTAATTATTTTGTGAACTAACATAGATCCATCTTATATACAGATCTACTAAGTGCCACGAGGGATCAATTCTAGAGTTAAGATGGATCTAAGTTGGGACTCTTACATTGCATAATGGATTTCCTCAAGCCTTAAGTAAGCTTCATCATAAAAAATACCACTAAAAATACCATGGGCTTGTAAAGCACCATCGATAAACCCATCAAATGACTAGCTCAAATTGATCTGATTGGGAAAATTAGTTTTGTTGTGCTAAATTTCTCTTCAGAATATGTAAATGTGCTTAAGGATTCATAAGGCTAATTGCAAGTTTTAACATGAGTTTTTGAGTTTTCATGAAAAAATCATGTACAAATTAACATAAACAAATGATTAAACAACAGCATATAACAGACATGAACATCACCGAAATAGTATCACAATAGCACATGATGAAGGAGTTCACCCCGCCTGGGATACATCTCCTTGGTCCAACTTCTAATGGCTTAGCCCTCTCTATTATGTTGAAAAGTGTGAATACATCAATTTACAATGCTCAAATAGCTTTGAAACCTATTCCAATGGCTCCAGAATGTCCAAAAATGGTTGTCTAGCCTCTTTCTACTCCTGATTTGGATAAAAAATGAAGAATTTTTTAGATTCCCTAGCTCTTGCACTATTCGCTCTACAAATTTCCCCAAATCTAGCGTCGACCCTACAAATTCACCCTGAATTGTGCTAACTGGGTGCCAAATTCACAGGATTCCAAGTGAAATCATAGGTGCGTTAATTCGTCCAGTAAGCCCTTAAATCCAAAAATTTGGGCCACATGCCTAGGGCTAAGGCCAACGCCCCACCCCCACCCATTGGGCCCCCACTCCGCTTCACTCATGGTTGGTTGGGTGGCACGCACCCAAGGGTTGGCCCCCATGGGTGGCCCTTTTCCCAGATGACACAACACGTCAATTTTAAATATATTGCAACAACCATAGTTATTAAGAACTACTTGTGTGGCATTTTGGTAACAGCTTGGACTTTGAACTTTGAGGTTGCAGGTTTAACCCCCGCCTACTGCTACTCGGACCTTAACCTGATTTTTGGTGGCCCTCGGGCTGCCACGTGGCATCTTGTGGTTGACCACCAACCAACGAATCAAAATGTGCCACTTAGGCACCTACCACTTGTCAATACACCATTTGTCAAAGGTCAAATACTCACATGCACAATCACCCTGCCACATAGGCATGCCCAGTCAACGCCACATCAGTAGTACAAACCACCGATTGGCTTGCCTGCATATTTATTTTTTAAATTTTCTCATTTAGGAAATCGAACATAACATGTTTCTGGGAGCATACGGAGTTCGTTTCATGCAAAACGAGTTGTGTTGGATTTAGGATGACAAGCACTACGCATTCATTCAGGTTCCACATTGATCTGACAACTTTAAATTTTGAGCAAATTTTTTAGCACCTGATCACAAACTTATATTAGCTAGTCTATGACTTTAACATTTAATGAGGACCTCCCCATATCCTAGTAAACATTGACATTTATAGGCGTAAATGAGGGGTCTTTTCATACTAGGTTGTATAGTGCATCTTGACACAATCACAATATTAACTTAAGATAAGATAAGATCAATATTTTTAGTAATGTCAAACCAATTATTAATCATGAATACGTCAAACATGGTATTGTTGGGCACAATAATATCAATACACAATAGGGGTGTGAAAGTAGATATAAGTAGGAATCAATTAAATCATATTAGTATGTCTAACATCAAAGCAAGATATTATAGTTACGGATAATAGACCCAATTCCTTGGTGTCTAATTTTTGTTCCTAACGACACTCACCCCCAAGTTTCCCACAATCTCGGGGGAGTTGTTGATCAAAATATGATGGTGTTTTGATGATCTCAATGTAATACTTGGTAGGGAGTGCCTCCCTTGCAAATTTTGCATTGAAACTAGTCTACTAGAAAGTTACTAAGTAAAATATTTTTTTATGGTAAATTTTTTGGGTCGCCTTACTACTTTTAAAAAGCATCAAGATCAGGTTCAGACCACTTAGACCACTTAGAAATAGTTATCAAATAATTATAATTTGTTTAAATACCATTTATGATTCATTATCAATTAATTGTAATCTGTAAGAAATTGTTATAATAATAGTGCAAAATGTCTAAAGACATCCATTTGTGACCCTTCTTGAATGAACCTTGAAAGTTCACTTAAAAATTATTAACACTTAATTATTCCATGTTTTATTGAGAAAAGAATTTTGTTCTATAGGGAGTTTTTATTTCCAAAACAACAATGTCACTTTTATGCACTCATATTAAACCACGCGATATGAAAATGTAAGTCAATTAATGAGTTCTAACTTATTGACTTATATGAGATGATTGCAAATATGAGTTACTAATTTAAGAATACGTAGTTAGAAAAACTTATGGATTAGAAATCAAAATAGACCATTTAAAATGCATTATGAATTCATTCTAAATTATTTATTTTGTAAAATTTGTATCTTTACTTGCACTCAAAGCTTTGTTTTAATAATACATTATAAAATACATTTATAAGCATGTATTATGAAAATATATTACTAAGTAGAGTCCAATAAATAGCTACATGTCTTGTTGGCTTCTATGAGATTATATCAACTACAAATACTGTATTTAAAAGTTGAAATTCACATAATGTTAATATGGATGGCAAATCAAATGCCATATTATGGTGTAAGAAGTTTAGAGACATCCATTTATGGCGCATCTCTTGAATGAGCCTAAATAGTCCACTTAACACTTATTATCAATAAATTATACCACGTTTTATTAAGAGAATCATTTCCTTTTACATGGAGTTTTATTTCAAAACAAAAATGTAACATTTATGCAATGATATCAAACCACATGATAGGCATACAAAAGTTAATAAATGGCTCCCTGATTTATTGACTTATATGAGATGATTACATATACAAGTAATTGATTTAGTAATACATAGTTGTAAAAACTTATGGATTGGAAATAAAATAGACCATATAGAACTCATTAACAATTAGTTCTAATTTATTTTGTAAAATATATATATTTACTTACATTAATATATTAAATAATTTCAATAATAAAAAATGAAGGAAAATGGAGGCATTGCACAGTGTTAGGGTTTCTCTTCATAACTGCCTACTAGACGTCACCAAGGATCTATTTCCCACGAATTGTAGCAAGGAATGGTATTGGAGTGCATCTGAATCACTCTTCATTCATCAGAGTAGTAACCAAAGGGTAACTTTGGCCTTTCACCTTGCAACAAGACCCAAATCACACATCGTTCCATAGTCATCCCGCGATGGTGAGAGTATCGCTACATATCCATCCCTTTATGCTCGTGGAAAATGAACAACGCACGAGATCAAATTCCAAAGATTGGATCAATGGAGGGAGTGAGGCTAATCTATGGGGTTTGTATTAGGCATGCCTCAAGGGTTAGATGATCAACCATCTCCCTTCTTGTGCACTGGTATCTTATTCTATCACCCTTAGATCCATATTTGTCCTCGGCTGGAAGAGCCACAAGCACAAAGGAAAAGTTGATCCATAATTTTCATTCATTTAAATTAATTTAATAAAATAGGCCCCTATTATTTAGGAAATTCCTCAAATTTATTGAGAAATTCCTTTAGGTTGATCCTCTGACTGCATGCAACACCTGTATACTCAAGACTAGTCTACAATTGATGTTACATTGTCTTGGAATCTCCAACTCAACTGGGTAACTCGAATTATTTGCATGCACTATCTATTTTGGGCTGATTTATCACCTAACTAGATTATTACTAAGTTTGACTCAGTCCCTTTACTTAACTTACCTTCCATTAGTTCCTCCAAAAGTTGAAACTAGTTTAACTGGAAACAACCTAAGATAACTAACGTTGATTACTACAAATTAGAAATCACACATGCTGAACTGAACTCTAACTCTTCCAACTTGAATTTACTGATTAAACTAGGTGACACAAGCCATGTTACACAATTTAACATCATCCAAGTTATCTGCTAATGTGGAAATTCGAATTTTCTCAATTTAATCAAGGCAAAATCAAATTGAGGATTTCTTGCTACATTTTTTAACACTCCCTCTCAGCAAGAAAGGGATTATCAACCACCCCTATCCTACACCTATGGAACTCAAACTTCCCTCTTGAAAAGACCTTTGTCAAAATTTCAGTGTCTTGTTCCTCTATCAGAATGTACTGCAACAACATTATCCACCTCTGCACACAGTCCCATAAATTGTGATACATGATATTTGTATCCTTAGATCGATATCGAAAAATAGGATTCTTAGAGAGCTTGATGCAAGTTTGATTATCATAATAGATCACAGTTGAATCCATCATTTGACCAAACAATCCAATAAGTATCTTTCTCATCCAGATCGCCTCACATGTTTCTTGACTTACAACCATGTATTCTACTTCTGTCGAGTTGAGCACCAAAACTATTTTCTTCCTATTGTACCAGGAAACTGTTGTGGACCCAACACTAAAAATTCCACCTAATGTACTATTTCGGTTTGATGGACTCCCCACCTAATCTACATTTGTGAAGCCACATAGCTTCACTCCCTTTATCCATTTGTAACATAGTACAAACTAGGTAGTGCCCCTGAGATATTGTAGAACATGCTTAGCTTCCCTCCAAAATAATTTGGTTGGCCATACCATAACTAGGCTTAGCTGGTTTACTACATAGCACATATCTAATTGTGTTTTCATAAAGTACATCAGTGAACCCACTAGTTGTCGATAAATGGTAGCATCCACTTCCTCACTTGAAGTGGCATCCTCCTTCCTCTAGTTAATCACTATAGGTGTCTCCAAGGGTTTGCAACTCTCCATGCAAAATATATATAGAATCTCATTTACATACTTAACTTAAGAGACAAACAATACCCCATCACTTTTCCATACTTCCAAGCTGAGGAAGTAGTACATGAGACCCATGTCCATTTCAACTCCCTTACAAGATCCTCCTTGCAATATTTGATCAACTTCTCATCACCAGTTACCTTCTACCAATATTTACCTTCTACCAAAATATGATAGAGGTTTACATCCGCTTTGTTGGCTTAAGGGGGCCTGACCCAGGTTTAGATTTGTTCATGCCAACCAACAAAACCCTAATTGTTGGCCCTTTCGGCAACAACCCACGTAGCGTAGGCTACAATCTCACCCGAAGCAGTATTGGAGGATGCTAGAACTGGGTTTTGCATCTAGGGACATGTGATAAACGGTTCTTAGGCTCTGATAGTTTAGATCTTCCTTCGTGTAGATTGGTAGTATTCTAGGGCTCGTCATTATAACCAATTAAAATGGCTTCTAGACCTTTTTGAAGGTATACAGTCAGTCTTTGCAGACCTTAACCCGATGATTTATCTAGTTTCATGCATCAATAAACAACCCTAGATCTAAGTTCGCATAGATCTACTTAGCTTATCAGAAATCATAGCATAAATAACTATGATCTTCGCGAAACAGGATAACTACTAAAATCATGCATTAATAAGATAGATCCACTGATTTCACACAGCACTCATTCATTATTTCATAAAAACGTATCATTGAGCAACAGAATATAACATAAACAGATTCGACAAAAATGCATAATAATTCTCCAAAATCAGTCTTTATTAATCTTCAATGTTCATATTATAGACTCTTCTACCTTGCACACTCAGTTGCAGGGGTCTGTGCACTCAGTTGTGGACTTACCAAGGCCTCATGTGCACTCAGCTTTAGGAGCCTTCCCCTTCTCACCTAAGTACAGGAAGCGGATCCTTCCTGCCTTAGCACTCGCCCAAAAAGTTCCTATCTTGATTCTTCACTTTTTACTTAACTTCCACTTAGAATCGCTATGACTCAACTATATATAAACTTTTTAACACAATACCATGGTCCATGAACCATGGGTGAGTCTCAAAACCGACTTAACTATCAAGTGAAACAAGGGGCTAAGACCCCTTTGACACCTATCTATCTGTACGCTCCACATCCACATATCACGGACACTTTACATATTTTACAAAAAAATATACAAAATTTGGGTTAACTAACCCCAAAACTGACCCTGGGACCCTATCCCAACAGGCCCCCAACACAAAGATCGTGACTCGCTATTGAGTCACTCAGCTAACACCACGATCTTGCTGCAAAGGCCATCCTCCATGGTGCAACTCATGTAGCACATATTCACCTATTGCACCCTTATCATCCATCGTACAGCCTCCCACCAAGTGTTTCCCTTAGTCGATAAGTGTATTTTATAGTCCCACAATCCATTTCAGCTACCTGGATTACTGAGACTGCCCTTCTGCCATATAGTCATTACGCAAGGGTAGGATCCCCTATGTACAGCTTCAATCTACTTTCGTTTATTTTTCCAGGGAAAGGTTCCCCATTCCGCTTTGTGAGTTGAACTGCACCATTGTCTATGATCTCCTTAATAACATACGACCCCAACTAATGCATTTAGAATTTTCCTGGAAACTTTATGAACTTGATGTCATATAATAACACCAAATCATCCACCTTGAATGTGCACAGCTTAATATGTTGATCATGCCATGATTTTCCATGTTCCTTTTGCACTTGCTGATGAAATCCTGCAAGGAAATGGTCTTCTTCTAACTCCATGATCTACGCGAACTATTCTTCCAAGGTCTCATGGTCTTCCTTCTCAATCAAGGATGCAATCCGTAAACTTGGCATAATATACTCCATCGACATTACTACTTCAATCCCACAAACCAACATAAATAGTGTTTGTCATGTTAACTTCTTGTAGATTGTCCTATAAGCCCATAATACAGTAGGTACGTGCATGTCCTAATCAATCCTTTGCGCGTTGCAGGCCTTTGTCAATGCATTTTCCAAAATTTTGTTAAAAGCCTCCACTCTTTCATTCGCCTGTGGGTGATATGGCGTGCTATTTTGATGATATACCTGAAATTCTTCCAACATCGTGTTGATCATTTCATTCAAAAAATGTGTACCCATATCACTCACTAAAATCTTCAGTCATCCAAACCGTGTTAAGACATATTCAAACAAAAATTTTGCAACAGTGGCCATTGTACAATCCCTCACTCATTGCGCTTCTACCCATCTATTTAAATACTTTGTTGCGGTAATGATACACCACCATGGGGGCTTCACTGGGGGAGCAATACCATATCACGTGGGTTCATATTGGGGGATATATATTGAGGAAAAAATGACATAATATATTGGGGGATATATAGGGGGTAGAATTTTTTATATTGGTAGGTATAAAAAATGGAGCCCAAAGTTCATGAAAACATATAAAGGGGTATAAAAAATGTTAATAAAAAAATGGATACCTACAATATGTAGTGAAAGTAAGGGATTTTAAATTGGGAATGTGTATTGGATTCATATTAGTAGGGGGTCAAATAATGTGATTTTAGAGATATTTTCCAATATTTAGTCAAATTAAGGGTATTGTTTAATATGCCATGAATGCACGTGATATGCCAAAGGTTCATTGAGTGAAGCCCTCATGTATACCACGTGCCCGTCTTCTTCCCTGGTGGTTGTATGGGACCTATAAAGTCAATGGCCCATTTCTCAAATACCTGCAATGAAACTTGGGGATTTAAAGGAAATTCGTCCCTTCACAAAGGATGTCCTGTCCTTTGGTAGGCATCGCATGCCTTGTAGTATGCCTTAGAATCCTTGTGTAGCATTGGCCACCATAGCCCAACGCACAAAATCTTCTACGCGGTTTCTTTCCTTGCATAACGACCTCCCGCCACTCCCATGTGGGATTCAACTAGGATACTTGCATGTTCAAACTCTAGAACATACCTTCACAATATCTCATCTTCCCCCATCATGTATAAATGACCCGTAATTACTTAAAAATCTGCAGCGTGAACTACTAAATCCTTCTTTTGTTGAGTAGAATAGCCTTCCGGAGCTGTTCCCATCATTAAAAACTGAATAATATCATCCAAATGATCATCCGTGATGTGCACCATAAAGAGTTTCATATCCGGTAGTCCTTCCTCCAAACTAATGGGTTCCTCACCTGTTTCAATCCTTGACAGATGGTCTAGTTCGGCATTCAACCTACCCAGCTTCATAATCACTTCAAATTCATACTCCAAGAACAACAGTAACCATCGGAAAATCTTCCCCCCCAACACAGGCTTATTGACTAGGTACCTCAGCACGGAGTGATCTGTATACATCTTGAAGTGTTTGTCCAACAAATAATGTCTGAATTTATGCAGCGCTTAGACCATTGCTAGCCCTTTGCACTCTGTAGGGGAGTAATTCTTCTCGACTTTGGATAACTTTCTACTCTCAAATTCTATCAGATGGTCAATCTCTCCCTCTCCAGCTTATGTTAATACTTCTCCTAGCACAATGCAAGAAGTATCAACATGCACATGAAACTCCTTTTTGCAGTCAGGAAACACCAAAATAGGAGTGGTCACCATTTTCTCCTTCAAGACATCCAAGTTGCACTAACAGTCTTCATCCCACTAAAACATTGCATCCTTCTTTGACAATTTCTCCAGCGGCACGGTTATCTAGGTATGTGCCTTGATAAACTTCTTGTAGTACCCAGTGTGTCATAATGTCACACACAGTTATTTCACATTCCTAGGGAGTTCCAAATTTACAAGATGACAATATTCACAGGGTCCACCATCAATCCCTTCTTACATACAACATGGCCAAGAAAAATCCAAAAAGGCACATAGAATATACACTTCTTCAAGTTCAATGTGATTTGATATCTTCGACATGTATCCAGCATGAGGTGCAGCATTGCAACATGGCACTTCATCAACCCAAACATGGTCCAATCATCAAAATATACTTCCAAAAATTTATGAATAAATTCCTTAAACGTTGTAATCACTACCTAGGAAAAGATTGCAACCGCGTTCTTCAATCTGAATGGCATAATTATATATTGGAAGCAACCCCACTCTGTCGCGGAGGTTTTTTGCTTCAATTCTCTAGTGCAATCTTTAATTGATGATAACCCAAAAATCCATTAGTGAATGAATATGATTCCTGTCCACCAACATACTCTAATACTTCCTCAGTAAACAGTGTTGAAAACAATTCAAACACACAGGTATCATTTAGCTTCCTTAGATCTACACATATGCAAATTTAGCCCTTCTGTTTCTTTTCCTAGACCACCATTGGGCTTACCCAATCAGAGTCTTCTACAGGTTCAATAATGTCAGCTTCCAACATCTTATCCAGTTCTAGGCACACCTTTTCCTTATACTTTGGATTCAGTCGATAAGGTCGATGCTTAATAGGCTTCTCATCTGGTTTCAAGGTAATCTTCATAATGCCTAAATCTCCAAAAATCCATTTAAAATTAGAAAACTTCATTGGAAATAAGTCTTGGTATTGATGCAGCAGCTCGGCTACCTTATCAAATGTATCTTCATCCCAATAATCTCCTATCTTCGTGAATTTGGATGCTTCTTCAGATCTAATGTTTACCTGTCAATTTTTTAAAGGCTCTGATATATATGGGTTTTCCACCTTTGGTCCTTCGACTGTGTGTTGTCCTTTGGTCTCAGGGATGGTAATATTCTGCGGGTCTTCCTCTTCTTCAACATTCACATTATAGCATTCCAGCGCATGGCGCAGCTAGTACTCCAATATAGCTAAGTCCATTCTACCAGTTCCTTCAGCATTCTGAATATAGCTTCTTTTATTTCTTGCAACGCTCCATCAATGTTTTCAAAGAAATCTTCAAAGCTAAAGGTTAGTAGAAAAATATCCCTTAACACATCTCATTCAGCAATCCCATGACGAAGCTCTGTTCCATATACCAGTTGAATAGGATTGTATCTAGCATATGAAAAATATATGCACCCACTCTAGTTGTGGTTATGTTCCCCAAGCCTTAGTCCATCGTGTTAAATGATCACATGGATTATCCTTCCCACTATGTTTTTCTATCATCCTGGTATTGGCATATCCAAACCTCAACTTCATCATTCTTCAGTATTCTTTTTATCCATCAAAGCTCTCCTTGTGTGTGCCCCACCAATGGGCAAGAATAGCGCGCAATGCTAATTCCAGTGCCTGGAATCGATGTTCTTCTGGTACTTATCTTTCAAATTCATCTAATTAAAATTCCACATCAATCAACCCATCATAGTGTGGAAGGTTTCTTACCTCAATCAAAACACACATCAGTGACTTGATCATCATGTTGCAGTGGAGCGTAGATACTTCATGCAGCCTATTCTTCCAGTTTTCAATCTCTTCATCTAAATCTGAGGCACAGGAGCTATCCCTATCCCATGTGATTCGTCCATATTTTATAGGATTGATCCAATCCTCATTGCGCGTTGTTATCCTATATATCTGATCAAGATCATCCTCACTTTCTACATAGTCATGCACAGGTTCATTGTAACGTGTTCCTTTTGTGGGGTCTAATGGCACTACTACCCTAAGTGACTTCTTCTCAAAGGACATATTTCGCTTCCTCAAGTTGATTACTCCATTCATATCAATAGCCCAGTAAATTCCTAGCAACAAGGGGTATGGGTTACTTTCATCCACTATGTCAATGATCTTGAAGTCAGCTAGTGCACTCGCACCTTCAATATCCACTGTCACACCATATAAGATCTCCATTGGGATAATCTTCTATTGATTTTTCATGTGCAACTAAATAGGAGACCACTACAACGCAAGTCTCCCCATCCTATCCCATGTTTGCTTAGGCAAGACATTCACATCAGACCCTAGATCCAATATTACTTGGTCCATTTCGTCTTCACCTATTTGTGTGGTTAGCCTCATTTTTCACCCCATTCGTGCCTTATGCTTACCAATGTTCTTACTGTGCGTTGCTCTGTAGGAGTCTTTTCCTTATTGGCACACTTGTCTATTAATTCTTCCAATCCTTCGACGGATTTTTGATCGTGCAGAAGCTTCATACAAGTCTTCACAAAGGTAGCTAGTATTGAAGGATCTACTTCTTGAATCGCATTCATCTCAAGCATTTTCTCTTGACTTCCTAAGGTGGAGGCCTTAGCAAAGTTCTCCTTTGCTTCCAAGAACATTTATTTAGTGCAACTCAAATCAAAATCAACTTCCTTCTCAGCAACCTTGCATACCCATCCCTCTTCCTATAGTTGCTTACCTTTATCTGCATCAGTTTTTATGCCACTTCTTAACATAATGTTTATGTTTTGATCCTCTTCACGGGGTTCAGCCCTCATCATCTGAATGTTCTACGTAGGCTACTGGGGCTACACCTTCTTCTCTTTCATTTTTTCCATAAGGACCAGACATTCCTCTATGACATGATCAAATTGTCGATAACACCAATAGGAGGGATGCATGGGATTTGGAAAATCAGGGAAAAGTGCCCTGCTTTGCCACAGTTATAGCAAATTACCTTCCCATGCCCTCGCCCTAGTCTAGTGTCTCTTCCTCTTCCTCAACCTTGGAATCTCCCACGAGTTGCTCCCACACTTTAATCCTAAGGATGGATTTCTACCTGAATCCTGTAGGTAGGGGTTATATCCATCATAAATGCATAAATTCTCCAATGGTGCTCATCATGACCTAAGGACTTACAGAAATTACAAAATAACTGCTCAAGGGTTTGTACAAACTTCTGCAATAGATGGAATTTATCAGTAACATGTTGTCCTATAACCTGACAAATAGTGCAGCTCCCGCACTTGTCCCAATATTAGTCTCTGGTTTTAGGCGTGTTAGTGTCAGTCTTTTTAGCCTTCCACCAATGATCAAATATGCTCTTATAAAGTGGTCATGGGTTGTCAAAGTCAAATTTTTGTCATTTCAGTGAGTCTTTAAGTAAAATTTGGTCATTAGGTATTAGGTCTAGGATTGTTTTCACTCCTTCCAAAGTTTTCCAAGTACTGGTCCATGTCACCATTTGGCTGAGTGTACCATCATCCAAAGATTTTTCATCATTATTTCAAGTTCCAATGGGTCATTTTACACATTGTTTGTGCTTCAGTTGTGTTTAGGTAAGGCTCATTTCCCTCTCCTGGGGTTTTGAAGGTAATTTTTCTTGGATGGTCGAATCATCAACAAAACTTGTATCCTAATGCTCATACACCTTCCCCTATCCTTAACATACGTTCTTAAACACTTCTCATCACTGATATCCCTCAAATTCATCAGTTTCCTACAATCCCTAGCCTATTGCTACAATTTGACACTTTTCTAGGTTAGGCCTATGTTTTGCCCTTTTGGAACCCTTCCCCTCACTCAATCCTTGAAATTCCACTTTCCCTTGCTTCCTAACATCCTCCCTACTTCCCAAAAGTTTCTTAAGAAATTAGAAGCCCCTCATCCCCTTCATTTCCCTTCATTTCTACAAATCCCCTGTCCCACACATTGGGATAGGTCTTATTCAAGTGATGTTTCTGAGAAAGATAAGATGCATTTGACAAACATGAGAGAGGTTTTTTCCATCATAGACCTAGGAAGAAAAAAATCCTTCATTTTTTAGACAGGTCTCATGGTGTGGGAGAAATGTCTAAAACATCATTTGCCTCAAGAGAGTTGATGCACTTCTGGAGTGACTTTGGGAAAATCAATATTTCTCCTAGCTAGGGTGACCAAATGACTTTCTTTATGTCTAAAATAATAACTAGACACAGAGACCTTTCCAATGAGCTATCATGAACTCAATTTCGAGTTGAGGAAGACCTCCAAAAGTTATCTTGAAAGTGTTGTTGCGCACTCCCTTCAGCCACTGTGCGTTTGACCAATCTTGGTAGATTATGCTTTTGACAGGGAAAATGAACTCCAAATTGAAATATTAAAGATTTTCTGGGAACTAGACTCAACATAATTTCCAACAAGTTGTCCCATGCTCAATTTGGACACAGGGAAGGTAGTCAAAAGTTGGCTTAAAGTATTAGCATTTTCTGTCATTTTCAGACAATTTTTCTATCAACCTACTGGCCAAACATGCAACGCCTAGGGCACTGCGCACTTTTTTGGGGAACTTTTTGGAGAAATTTCCACCACCATTAGATTCAAAAGGCCATGTACATGTAGGAAAACCATGTTTCCAGGTGTGGAAGTCAGATTTGCTAAGTGAAAAAGCCAAAAAACCACCAAATTTTCATGTTTCTGCCTGTTTTTGGAGTTTGGCACTACGCATTTGAGAAGTCTTGAGATATTGCAATTACGGAGGGGAAAATCAACGTAAAATTAGAAACAAAGGGAACATTTGGAAAGTACACATGATAAGCTTTCCAATGAGCTATCATGAGCCATATTTGGAGGTTAGGAAGGAACTCAAAATGCAGCTGGAATTTGGCATTGTGCACTTGATAGATTGCCTATTTTTTCACTGTTTCTTCTAGAACTTACTTTTCACCTATGGGATTTTGATATTTTCATTGATGAAATGTAAAATCATGATGTAATTAATGTATATTTTGGTTACCTATGGTAGATACATCAGGTAAATGGCCCAGGTGGCATGTAATGAATCAGTTTCCTTCACCTTAGGGATGAGTCAATTTGACCTCCCTAGTATTTTGCTTTCAATTTAGTTTGTTTTGTAACTGCTCCGCCTCTCATGGAATTGACCCCTGAGACTAGGATGAGTTGTTTTTATGCCTATATTATGTATTTTCTTAGACATTTGTTGAAGTTGGACTCACTTGGATGCTAAGAGCTTAATTGTACATCATTGTATGCAGTTTGGCAAGGATATTAATAGGATTTACAACTATTTTTATGGGATCCCTGTGGTATGGAGTTTTAGCACAATATATTCTTTTGTAATAATTTTTTACATGTTTTATGTATGCCATCAATCATTTCATTGCTTCTAGTTGAATTTTTTCAAGTTTGATAGGTAGAATCCATTGCATCAGTGCTCTGCCTTGGGAAACCATTCACCGTTTCATGTTTTCTACAATCCAAGAAAGATCCATGATTGTCACATGCCCTTCTTAGCTTCTCACCAGTCTAAAACACCTCACACCATCAATCCTAAATTGCTAAAGCCTATTCCTACCTTGACCCATAGAACACCTTGCATTTCTAACCTAATTTCCTAGACCTAAACTGCCTAGCTTCATCTGATCCAACAAAACACCAACAAATTCAATCAAAACCTTTTGAGCTACTATACCTAGCCTAAAATCCTTTACCTGATCCATTCATATTGACTGAGATCCTTATGGAGAGAGCCCTCTCCTAGCCTAGTAGGGCTAGCTACTAGGCTAAGCTTGGTTTGTGGTTACCCTGGAAATGCCTCCCTTCAGCCTGAGGTCAATCTAGGTGATAACAGAGTGGAAAATCCACTGGGAAAGAGTGATAGATCTTCTCTGGGAAAAATCATCAAATTTTAGATCTAATTGTTGATAGTGAACAGTGGTCAGATGAATGCGAAGGCTAAGATCATTCACCTGGCGACCCCAGTGTCGAAGAATCCCAAGGTTCAAAATTTTTATGGCAACTCCACTCTTCAAGAACCAGTAGCCTGAAGAATTTCTTGGTGAATTCATTGTTATAAAAATGGATTTGTTTGCTCGAAGGTATGGTCCCATGAGCTGAGATCACATTCCAGGTTTCCCAAATAAAATTCCTAAGGTGGATTGGCAAAGGAATTTGCCTATGCTTAAAGATGATGATAGGAATGATGTTGCTTTACATCTGGTTATGGCCACTCTGGAAGGTGAAGCCCGACCTTGGTATGAAATTTTTCTGCCTGCTTGTATTTACTGGTTAAAAGATTTTCATACCATGTTCTTTGAAAGGTATAAATAATCTTATCCATCCTTAATATTAGTTCAAAACTGTTGCAAACATGTTTATAGTTTTATTGAAAATCTTGAGAAAGTTTATGAAGATGTTGACTTCATGGATGATGAGATCATGGAAGCCCTGTATGAAAACCCATTTCAACAACATAAAGAGAGCTTAGAGGATACTTGTCAAGATGCTCAAGAGAATTTGTAGCAGATTCAAGATATTAGTACAATTGAAAATGATGGAAGACAAGGTCTCATTTCATATTTGCTCATAGCAGAAGGCAGTACACAAGAAAATCAAATTCCAATTTCAGATTGTGATTAGGTCAAGCTGGCTATTCCAGATCTAGATTCAGATTATGATGGTGATGAGTATATTGTTTCGGATCCCATAAAGGAGAGATCTATTGTCCAGATCACCTTGAATGAAGAAAACAAAGTTATCAACACAAGTGTTCTCATCCTATTAGAACAAAGTATTCAGAAGGAGGAACTCCAATCCCTTTATGAAAAACACGACGATATCTTTGTTCAAGTAAGTGAAAAATCTTCTTCAGATGACTCTGTAGTAAAATATATAAATTTTAGTTTTGATTTTCAAGAACAATTTGAAGAAGCTAATCATTTTGATACACAAGACCATATTCAGCAACCTTGTGAATCTTTAGGAGGGAATGAAGACAATTATTGTTTTAGCAAAAGAAAACAAAAGGTACTTTCTCCTCTGTCTGAAGATGAGATAAATCAACTCCTAAAAGGTCATGTTATAGCCCAAGCTGATGCAAGTTTGTAGTGTTCACATAATCAAAAAGGTGTTAGTGAAACTTCTTCCAATTTTGAAAATGAAAAGTTGAGCTTAAAGGAGGACAATCTCGAAATTAAATTTATAGATCAACTGAAAGATATTGTTTTCTTCCATGAAGATGATAAGGTTGTCATTTTTTATAATCTTGAAGAATGTTTTCTGTTTAAGAATGAATTGGCCTATGAATTCGAGGAATTTATAGCCAACACTCAGAAAGAAAAAGGTTATACTTCTCTATGCCTTCCTATCAATCAACAACCAACTGTTCTTTCAGATCATATTGAAGGGAGTACTTGTATTTTTGTTGTTGGATCTCAAGACAAGGTAATGCTTCAAGGTTTTCAAGATCCCTTCAGCAGTCTTTTGCAAGCATTGGAGAATATGAATGGTGTCTGCTTTGTTAGCATAAGCCTTGGTTTTAGTTGTTATTGCGAGTTGCCTACATTTACATTGTTCTACCTACTCAGGGAAAGTGAGAGCAAAATTTCAGCAAGTAGCCATCTGCTGGATTGGTTACACTGGAAGGCTCACTTCACATGATTGTACATATTGCTTTAGTAGGCAAGTGTTTTTCATCATGATTTGAAGCCCCCAAATCTCAATGGTTTGCTACCATTAAAAAGCTTTGTAAGTACTTGTTTCAGTTAAGTAAGTCTTGAGTCAATTTTTCAGTCAATTTCAAGTTACTTTCAGAGTTAGCTTGTGTCGTCAAGACATCAATTTTCAGTCATGCATTTCAATTTGAGTTTCTTTAACTGTATTGGACCACATGGTTAGGCACTTGGTCTATGGTGTTCTTGACACCTCCAAGGAGCTGCCATCCCTAATAAGTCCAATGTTAGTGTCAGTCTTTGCAGCCTTCCACCAGTGATAAAATATGCTCTTATAAAGTGGTTTTGGGTTGTCAAAGTCAATTTTTTGTCATTTCAATGAGTCTTCAAGTAAAATTTGGTCATTAGGTATTAGGTATAGGATTGTTTTCACTCCTTCCAAATTTTTCCAAGTAATTTTCCATGTCACCAATCGGCTAAGTGTACCATCATCCAAAGATTTTTCATCATTATTTCAAGTTCCAATGGGTCATTTTACACCTTGTTTGTGCTTCAGGTGTGCTTTGGTAAGGCTCATTTCCGTCTCCTGGGGTTTTGAAGGTAATTTTTCTTGGATGGTCAAATCATCAAAAAAACTTGTATCTTGATGCTTATACGCCTTCCCCTGTCCTTAACATACTTTCTTAAACACTTCTCATCACTGATATCCCTCAAATTCATCATTTTCCCACAAACCCTAGCCTATTGCTACAATTTGACACTTTTCTAGGTTCGGCCTATGTTTTTCCATTTTGGACCCTTTCCCCTCACTAAATCCTTGAAATTCCACTTTTCGCTACTTTCTAACATCCCTCCCTACTTCCCAAAATGTTTTCAAGAAATTAGAAGCCCCTCATCCCCTTCATTTCCCTTCATTTCTACAAATCCCCTATCCCACACATCGGATAGGTTTTATTAAAATGATGTTTATGAGCAAGATAAGATTCATATGAAAAAAGTAACAGATTTTTTTGTCCATAATATACCTAGGAAGAAAAACCTCCTTTATTTTTTACACATGTCTCATGGTGTGGTAGAAATGTCCAAAACATTATTTGCCTCAAGAGAGTTGATGCACTTCTGGAGTGACCTTGGTAAAATAAAGATTTCTCCTAGCTCGGATGACAAAATTACTCTTTGGATGATTAAACTTATAACTACACAAAGTGACCTTTCCAATGAGCTATCATGAGCTCAATTTGGAGTTGAGAAAGACCTTCAAAAGTTGTCTTGAAAGTGGTGTTGTGCACTTCCTTTAGGCGTTGTGCGTTTGACCAGTCTTGGGAGATTGGGCTTTTAACAGAGCAAATAAGCTCCAAATTGAAACATTCAAGATGTTCTAGAAACTAGACTCAACAGGATTTCCAACTAGCTATCCCATGCTCAATTTTGACATCGGGAAGGTGGTCAAAATTTGGCTTGAAGTATTATCATTTTCTGTCATTTTCAGATAATGTTTCTATCAGTGTACTGGTAAAAGGTGTTGTGCACTTTTTGGGGGCAGTTTTTGGAGAAATGGCCACCACCATTGAATTCAAAAGGCCATGTACATGTAGGAAAACCATGTTTCCAGGTGTGGAAGTCAGATTTTCTAAGTGAAAAGGCCAAAAACCCACCAAAATTTTATGTTTCTGCCTATTTTTGGAGTCTACACTGCACGTTTGAGCAGTCTTGGGAGATTGCAATTTTTTAGGGGAAAATCAAGGTAAAATTGGAAACCAAGGTAATATTTGGAAAGTAAACAAGATAAGCTTTCTAATGAGATATCATGAGCTAAATTTGGAGGTCAGGAAGGCACTCAAAATTCAGCTGGAAGTTGGCGCTGTGCACTCCCTTCAGACGCTGTGCACTTGACAAATTGCCTATTTTTTCACTGTTTCTTCTAGAATTTACTTTTCACTTATGGGATTTTTATCTTTTCACTGATGAAATATAAAATAAGATGTAATTAATGTATATTTTTGTTACCTATGGTAGATAAATTAGGTAAATGGCCCAGGTGGCATGTAATGAATCAATTTCCTTCACCTTAGGGATGAGTCAGTTTGACCTCCCTAGTCTTTTTCTTTCAGTTCAATTTGTTTTGTAGTTGCTCCTCCTCTCATGGATTCGACCCCTGAGGCTAAGATGAGTTGGTTTGATGCCTATATTATGTATTTTCTTAGACATTTGTTGAGGTTGGACTCACTTGGATGCTAAGAGCTTAATTATACATCATTGTATGCAGTTTGGCAAGGATATTAATAGGATTTGCAGTTATTTTTATGGGATCCCTATGGTATGGAGTTTTAGCACAGTTTCTTATTTTGTAATCGTTTTTTTACATTCTTTATGTATGTCATCAATCATTTCATTGCATCTAGTTGAATGTTTTCAAGTTTGATAGGTAGAATCCATTGCATCAGTGCTATGCCTTGGGAAACCATTCACCATTTCATGTTTTTTGCAGTCCAAGAAGGATCCATGATTTTCAAATGACCTTCTTATATTCTCACCAATCCAAAACACCACACACCATCAAGCCTAAAGTGCTAAAGCCTATGCCCACCTTGCCCCATAGAACACCCTGCATTTCTGACCTAATTTCCTAGACCTAAACTGCCCAGCTTCATCTGATCCAACAAAACACCAAAAAATTCAATCAAAACCTTTCAAGCTATTATACCTAGCCTAAAATCCTTTACCTAATCCAATCATCTTGATTGAGATCCTTACAGAGAGAGCCCTCTCCTGGCCTAGTAGGGCTAGCTACTAGGCTAAGCTTTGTTTGTGGTTACCTTGGAATTGCCTCCCTTCAGCCTAAGGTCAATCTAGGTGATAACAAGGGGTATAGGCCCTCCCCCTATAATATAATTCTTAAATACCAAGTAATGATCATTTTCATGTCCATGGCTTTTACACTTTAGACACCAAATCTCAGTCTGCACCTCCATCTGAGCTTCCCTTCCCTTCTTCAGGCTTTGCAACTCCAAGTGTAGGCTCTCTCGCTGCAAATGAATCTATTGCACCCCTAGGTTCATATCTAGAATAGGTGATGCATGCATCCTCATCATGATCTCCAGGGCTTATGATTGCATTACTATCTTCTACCATGATAGAGGTATTCTTAAATGCGGCAAAATAAATGCTATAAACTAGTCGCAATGATGGGTATCTGAGATTTGAATATTAGCCTGCCTGATCTAGCACTTCAACCTCTGATCAAAGTCCCAAGGCATATCATCGACTCTCATACGTATCTCCTTAAATTCAGTTACCGACTATGCCTCTGACTTAGGCCTATTGAACTCCTTGTTTGAAGCTAGTTGGGTATCTTCCAATGATGTGTTGGGGTTATCAGTGCAATACTTCATATACCATGTTAATGCATGGTCCTGTAAGGTTGTAAGAAACTATGATTTCTTAATATTTTCATCGGTAATCTGCTATGTTGTCCACATAGATCCTGTAACAAACCAAAATTGTTCTGGATCTTCATCCCCTGTTCCCTTAAAAATCAGCATCTTCATTGCGTTCGCCACGTTGAATGGTGGAAGTGGAGGTGGAGGAGGTGAAGGCGTAGGTGTATGAGGTGGAGGTGGAGGTGGAGGTGGGTGGATGGATGAGATATCCTTGGAATACACTGAGTTATTAACTGAACGGAACTTCACAGCATAGTTAGCATGGCCCCTTCGTCATCACTTGAGGGGGGTTCAATGAGCAGACTATACTTTGGGCTAGATCCTCTCTTTCTTCTAAAGAGTCTCCCACTTCACGTAGCCCACGTGCTATGGCTTCCTGATGCTTCCGGACGTTGCACTAGTTTAGGAGTCCACACTATAGGGCCTTCGAGCCTCCACGTCCCTTGACTATCAACTAATTTAGACAACCACTCATAGAGTTCTTTAGGGAAGAAAAATAAGAATGCATCAATCTTGTCTGTGCACAAAAATATCTACAACCACTGCTCCTTGGATAATTTATGGATCCTATTCTCTTGGGCCATTAACACGTGCGATTTTTAATCAATCCACTTATCAAGCTCTTTCTTCATAGGAAACCATTTACCACACATCTCTTAGATAGATCTTCATCCCATCAATATAACCATTTGTTAGCTTAAGGGGGCCTGACCTAAGTTAAGAGTTATTCACACCAACCAACAAAACCCTAACTGTTGACCCTTTCAGCAATAACCTGCATAACACAGGCTGCAATCTCAACCGAAGTAGTATTGGGGGATGCTAGAACTAGGATTCTACATCGAGGGACATGTGATAAATGGTTCTTAGGCTATGACAGTTTAGATCTGCCTTCACGCAAATTGGTATTCTTCTAGGGCTCATTACTGTACCCAGTTAAAATGGCTTCTAGACCTTTGGAAAGGTCTATGATTAGTCTTTGCAAACCTTAACTAGATGATTTATCTAGTTTCTCACATCAATAAACAACCCTAGATCTGAGTTCGCGTGGATCTACTTAGTTTATTAGGAATCATAAAATAAATAACTATTATCTTCAAGAAATAGGATAACTACTTAAATCATGCATTAATAAGACAGATCCAATGATTTCGCACAACATTCATTCATTATTTCATAAAACCATATCATTAAGCAACATAATATAACATAAACAGATTCAACAAAAATACACAGTAATTCTCAAAAATCAGTCTTTATTTATCTTTAGTGTTCATATTACAGACTCTTCTACCCTATGCACTCAACTATAGGGGTCCACACACTCAGTTGCGGACTTACCAAGGCCTCTTTTGCACTCAATTGCAGGATCCTTCGCCTTCTCGCCTAAGTACATGAAGCAGAGCATTCCTGCCTTAGCACTCGCCCAAACAGTTCCTAACTTGATTCTTCACTTCTTACTTAACTTCCACTTAGAATCGCTATGACTCAACTATATATAAACTTTTGAATACAATACCATGGTCCGTGGACCATGGTTGGGTCTCAAAACCGACTTAACTATCTATCCAAACAAGGGGCTCAAACCCCTTTGACACCTGTCTATCTACGCGCTCCACATCCACATATTCCGAAGACTTTACATCTTTTACAAAAACATAAACAAAATTTGGGTTAACTAACCCCAAAACTGACCCTAGTAACCATATCCCAACATGCTTCACTTTTGGTGAAGCCTAAACTGGTCAGATAGTTATCAATATTAGTGTACCAAGCAAGGGGTTCTTTCTTTACACCATACATTTCTCACTTGAGTCTGCACACCTAGGATTCCTAATCAAAAGTCTCAAAGCCTTTTGGTTGCTCGATGTACACCTCCTCCTCAATAAATCCATTAAGGAATGTTGTTTTTACATCCATCTATTGGATATTCTACCCCATCTGTGCAGCCAAAGAAAGAATTGATCTAATGGATGAGTAACTTTCTACGGGAGAAAAGGTCTCCTCATATTTAATCCCTTCGACTTGAGAGTACCCCTTGGCCACAAATTTGGCCTTGTACTCCTTGATGTTTTCATCTACTACATGCTTTAATTTGAAGATCCATATCGAACCCAAAACTAATTTATTTGTTGGTCTTGTGACCACTTCCCAAACATTTTTCTTTACAATGGATTTGTATTCACCCACCATTACATCAACCCATATAGGTTTCTCTTTTTCTTCCTCGAAAGAGGATGGCCTAGTCTCTACAAGCTTAGTCATTAAAGCCATGTAGACAATGTACCGATCTAGTGACCTTCTCAACCTGCATTGATTTGAAGGATCACCCACATTCTCCCTCACATCCTACATAAGTCTCTTAGCTTCCTTGATCCTTTTTCTGCCTTCTCCATATGGTTTTAGTTGAGTGTTTGTCTCCATTATCTACTCCTCAATTTGTGGTTGCTCCATAATTTCTTCAGGTTCCTCCTTTGGAGCTAAAATCTCCTCCTTTGGTGGGATCTAAATCTCCCTCTCATGAGAGCTTCAAATGGCTTTCTCCTCACCAAATTTTACATCGCTTTGCACAACTATCATTTTGAGGGATGGAAAGTACACATGATAGTTATGGGGAGATTATGTGTAACCCAAAAACACCCCCAATTTTATTGTTGTCTCTACTTCTTCCTTGATTCTTTGGAGACATGGCAGTAAACAAAGGCTCCAAAAATCTTGAAGTGTGGCACATCCGACTTTCTCCCCAAGAAAGCCTCGTCTAGTGTAATCATGCCCAAAATCTAATGAGGACTTCGGTTCTGCAAATAGAATATTGTGTTGCATGCCTTGGCCCACAAGTGTTGAGGTAGGCCCTGGTCATGTAACATCTCCTTCGCTGCTCCCACAATACTACGTTTCTTTCTCTCAACCACCCCATTTTGTTGTGGGTTGTGGGGTGTTTTTAACTCTCATCAAATGCCTTCTTTTGCACTGAAATTTTTGAATTCATTCAATGTGTACTCACCTCCATTATCGCTCTTGAGAACTTTCACTTTCTTGTCGATTTCTTTCTCAATCTGTGCCTTGAATTCTAAAAACTTGGAGAATGTCTCATCTTTCTAAAGTGTGAAGAATATCCAGCACTTCCTTGAGAAGTCATCAATAAAAATGACAAAATATTTATGCTTGGTAATGGAGGTTATCAATAAAGGTCCAGAGGTATCAGAGTGGGTCCTTTCAAAGACTACATGTGTGTTGTTGTCCCGACCATGGAATGTGGAATTTGTGTGCTTCCCAAAGGTACATCCTTTACATACATCCTACTGCTCAAGTTCTCCTTTCAGGAGGTATTTGGTTATCTATTGCATGATATTCAAGATGCCATGATGCAAATGGCCAAGTCTTATGTGTTAAAGTTCACCAAAATCACGGCTCTACACCTTCTCTTTTTTTGTGCTTAATACAACACAATCTTCCACATCTAGCTTATACAAGTTCATCACACAAACCTCTATATGTTTCACCTGTCGCATGGCTATGTGTCTCAAGAATTCCTTTCCTTTGTTGTAGATCACATCATTACCATGGTCTTCCAAAACTACAACAGAGACTAGATTTTTCTTTATGCCAGGAACGAACATGACATCCTTGAGCCTAAGGGGGGAGCCTGACTCCCTCTGAAAGGCAACTGTACCAATCTCGATCTCAGTATACCTTTTATCATCCCCCATATCAATGTGCATCTACATAGATTTTTCTTCCATGTCATTGAAAAAGTCTCTACGCCCTGTCATGTGGAATGATGCACCTGAGTCCAGGTACCACACAATCCCCATCACTATGCTAGCTATGCATGCAATGAGAGTAAAGTCAATCTTGAACTGTGAATCCAAGGCTTCACCTACTTCCCTTCCTAGGGTCTTCCTGCTTTCCTTCTTGCATGGATGGTTTGTGGCATAGTGCTTGAATTCATGACAATGGAAGCATTTAATTTTGGACAAATATTTATTCTTTCCCCCTTGACTAGATTCTCCTTTAGATTGATATTTTTTCCCTTTTCCCTTTTTTTCCTTTTTGGCCAGAGTAAATTTTTCTTCATCCTCACCCTTGGATGAAGTCCCATCTCTAGTATTTCGCCTTATTTCCTCTTATACCAAATCAGACCATAAGAATTCCCAATTTGGAAATTTATCCCTCCCATTCACCAAATCTTGATAGTTGTGCCCACTCTTGGGAAGGCCCGGAAGGTCTAGGCTTACCTAGTATTCTTTAGGGACAATAACAATGGCCCTGCCAAGTTCATCATGACACTGTGTAAACTTTCTTAGACACTATGGAGTCGTGTCATTCTTTTGCATCTTAATACTTTGAAGTTTATCCTTGAACGCCAACTTCCTGTGGTCACTATTATTCTCGAACAATTCTATCAATGCCTTCCAAATTGTGAATGGAGTTTATTTTTTATGGATATTTGAGACAGTGTGATCTCGCACTCCCTCCAATATTATTTTCCTCACCTTAGCTACATCTTTCTTCCACTGAGCAAGGTTATGGGCATCATATGCTTGTGGTTTTGAAACATATGACTTGATGTATTCTAGCAATCCATTATCATCCAATACCGCATGCATGTGATCCTTCCACGCAACAAAATTATAGGTTCCTTCCAAGGCATACTCTAGCCTTAGCCCATTGAAGGTCATCTTCTCAGCTCTAAAGAAATCATGTTGCACTGAGCTCCAAAATCAAACCTCCTGAGAACAAATACAAATTCCTACTCTAATGTGAATTTTTCTTCAATACCATGTAGAAACTACTTTGTATATTTGCAACTTCTCATGAATTTTTAATCAAAATCAGAAGGCACAAGCCTACTCTACTACTCTACAGACATTAATTCACTATCTAGAACAAAAAAATTAGACACGCAATACGAAATAACACACATGTAACAAATATTTTTCCCGGGGAAAGAAAACTACTGAAAACCCCAATGCCTACTTGCATTAAATAAAAACAAGAGAGATGTATTATAATTTCTTTTCTCAACTAATGCATAACCTATCTCTCTTCTCACTTAAAAGCTCTGACCCAAACTTAGTCAAATTTGCCTCTACTTAAGCTCTTATTTCCTTGTGATGTTCCTTGAGAAAATAGGTCCTTATTATTTAGGAAAATCCTCAAATCGATTGTGTAATTATTTTTTGTTGATCCACTAACTGCATGAAACAATTGTACACTCAAGACTAGTTTACAACTGATGTCACACTGCCTTGGTTTCTCAACCTCAACTGAGTAACTCAAATTCTCTGCATACACTAGCTATTTTGGGCTGATTGATCATTCAACTAAATGATCATTGAGTTTGACTGAAGTCCCACTACTTGACTGACCTTCCATTAGTTTCTCCAAAGGTTGGAACTAGTTTAACTAAAAATAACTTGAGATAATTAACCTTGATTACTACAAATTAGCAATCGCACATGTCGAACTGAACTCTATCTCCTCCAACGTGAATTTATTGATTAAATTGGGTGACAGAAGCCATGTCACACAATTTAACATCATCCAAGTTGTCTATTGATGTGGAAATTCAAGTTTTCTCAATTTAATCAAGGCAAAATCAAATTGAGAATTTCTTGCTGCATTTTTCAACAGTTTTGTTGGTTGTGGAGCTTGATTATCTTACTCATTTAGAGGTCATGTTTTAAATTGCATTTGAACCCCAATTCTTGATGAGGGGTGTAGAGGGGATTTCCCCCTTATTATTGTCACTAGGGTGTCTAAGTGGGGTGGAAATAACTCTTTGGAGCCCCCCTCCCCTAGCTAGAGTTTAGGGGCCCTCGAGGAGAATTTTTTGGAAAAAATGCCTTGTAAAATATTGTAATTTCATAGTTAATCTAGATTTTTCACCATTGGGTCATAGATCTGATGGTAGAAGTTATGTTAAAGTCTTTTTCTCTAGAAGGAAACCCTATTTTTATGATGGAACTATATTGCAACTATGTATTATTGAGATAACATTGTAATTGAGAGAGAGGATATTATGAGAGAGAGAAGAGGGAGTTGCAGTAGATGTGTTGTTAATCGTAGTCCCTTCATTTTTTAAGATGGAATAAAAGGAAGGATTGGATATTTCTCCATGGACATAGCCCAAATTGGGTGAAGCACATATATTTGTGTCTCCTTTGTATTGTTTCATTCTAGATTTTATTTCCACATTCATTTTACTTCTATTGTTTTGTCATTTTATTCCTAACAAGTTCATTAAAAATATTGTCCCACCTTCCCCAAGGAAATTAGGGTATTCAACAACAACTATTTGTATAAATAACATTTGTGGGATAAGAGTATGCTACGTTAAATATAAGTTGACAAACAATAGCTAAAACCAATAGTTGATCATATGTAGTCGTTCAATTAATTAATCCATATAAAATTGGTTTAACGTTAGACCAATGTTTCTTTTCAAATAAGTTGGAGATTTAATTTTACAAATACAAAACTTGAATACATAGTATAAATCTAGTGTCTTCATTAAATGAAAACCCATACATGTTTAAATGTTTCTATTACAATTTTCAAGCTTATCATTTTACTATGGTAGGTATCAAGGAAATAAATAAATAAATAAGAAAATTTAGATAATTCCTCATAAAATCCATTTTAAAGTGTGTTATTGCAAGTGGTTCATATGTCATATACGATTAAAATCACAACCTAAGTCAAATTGCAAATTTGGAGACAAAATTGGGTGGAAAACTTGTTAAATTTGGATTATTAGATGAACAAAATAAAAAAATATATATAGTAAGGAAACTAATCTCCACATAAAATAATTGAAACAATTAAACAGTTGGATGTACAACGTGATGGTCTTAAGGACCAATAAATCTAAACATTATTGAATAAAAGAAAAGAAAGATAAGCTAAAATGAAGAAAGAAAAATTATATTCAGAGCCACACGAAAATTTAATCCCAAAAAGTAGGAGCAACAATAAAAGCTTAAATATATGTTCCTAACCTAACCTACATGGGATCATCATAAAGCTAATGTAGCCATAAAAGGAATTCAATATCTTTAGGAAATTTGGGATTATGCATGTGTATAAGGCTTGTATGCTTTGCAATGCATCATTGAAAGGATGGAATGGTGGAGAAACTTAATCCAACTAAGCAAAATTAGATAATGATTACTTTATGGAAACCACTGAGAAAATCATGAATCGAACCAAGTTTTGATCACGAAATGTCTGTGGAAATCTTGGAATGTTAGGAAGGATGATATTCCTTATTCCAAGAGTCCTAATGAAAGATATTTTTGATAAATTGAATATTGCTTATTTTCCTTTGACAACTGTTCTTGTTCAAGGATAGAAATGAGACATGAATAACATTCAAGGAATCCTTGACTAAATGGTTTTTTTATTTCACAAAAAATTGTACTCAATTCATGCAACCCTCAGAATAAAATCATTAATAGGTTAATTTTTATTTTTCCAAATTTGTTCAAGTCCACAACACAATTCATCATGATTATATTTCTCATGTGCAGCTATGAAAACTTATATAAACTGCTTCTAACCACGAATAGATTTGGTTAGAAATGCCCTGTACCAAGCCTAAAGTTATCCTTCCAAAGTGAGGATAAACAATCAACATACTTCATTTTATTGAAAAAAATTAACAAATTGACATGAAAGGTTAAATCTACAAAGTTGCCTAAGTGGAAGGGTTTACCCTTGCCCATCAAATTTAACTTTAAACAAGAGATTGGTTGCCTCTATGGGATAAAATATGATGGTTTTAGAATACTAAAAGCATGATCCCATACAAGAATATGGAGAGGAGCCATGGGCTATTAATGCATTTTAGAAAAAAATGGCTCCACACAGGTCAGCTTGTTTTCAACCTACCTTGTAGCACCAATTTTGTTGATGGATTCAAATGTCTCACTCAACAACAAGGAGTTGGCCCAAGGGGTTAACCCCAGTGAAAAGTCCCAATTTACTAATTTGGGGTTTACTTGTTACAATACAGTACATTGTTTGGGGTTTTCTAATCTAATAAAATGAAAAATAACAAACCTAATATGCATGAATGCAAATTCATATGTTTTAACATACTCATATAATCAATGAAGACATAACTAAAATATCACCACAAATGTATTCAACAATAAGTTGTAGGTGAAAGAAAAAAATAGGAATATGAGTAAATGGCTACAAAATAATATGATACTAAACAAATAATTATAGATTTATGTATAAGTGGAGACAAATATTTCCTAGATATAGAAATAAGAACGTAAACATGAGAACAATCTACAATGTAAATGTCATTCTTACAACAATTTTGATGGTAAGAAAATACACAAGAATAGTCCACAACACATGCAACACATGAATCAAATCTCTCCAAAAAAGTGCTTGGCTAAGGGTGGCTTCTCCTCATTAGAAATTTCAACATAAGTACATGAAATCTCCCGAAGCAAAAGGCCCTTCTTAATTAGTGGATTCCCTTCTATATATTTTAACTCATAGCTACCTTGTGAACTCTTATACTTCCCTCATGGAAATTATGGCTCTTAAATTATGGATGTTTCAATTTCCTTTGAATTGTCAAGACGTCATGAAAATATGGTGAGTCAACCCAAAAGCTTTCAAAGCAAGGAGATTAGGAACTTATCCTACCAACCATTTTAGGATGTCATTCAAAATTATAATGGATATCATCAAAAATTTATATGGAAAAGAAGATGTTATTGAAATCAAAAATTATTTGGTGCCCACGATGTATGTTATCACTTAGAATAACACCATTTTCAATTGGGTTACCATCTTATCAGCATCCATGATTCATTCTATCTCTAGAGCTAAACATATTACCTAAGGTATGCACCCTAAATTCTTTACATCTTCTTACATTATAGACATTACATGTATGGTTAACGATTCCCCTAGGATGGGATAGTATTCATGCTAAGTGTGCCATCTATTCATATATATTGCTAGGAATTGTGGGAGAATCACTACAGGATCTACTACAAACAAACTTGTGTGTAGTTTGTAGCCCCAATGTACAATATAACTTTTTTTAAGCCTATGGAGTGTATGTTAGAGAATAGTTTACAACATGGATTTGTATTTAGTTGAAGTCATATTAAGCCATATGGATTGTCATCTAGATAGGTGTGTGATTAGGTGCTTAGAATTATGCTCAAAAATCAAAGTGCAGAATCTTGTCAAACTCAGCATCAGATTAAAGAGCTAGTCATTATGAATCCAATGGTGTGAATGACACTGAAAACCAAGTTCATACGCAAAAGTTAGAGCAAGTCAAATTTTAGGTTTGACTTGCCTACATTTCAATATTGGGATGATGTGGCAAGTCTTCAACGAATAAGGAGGAGGCACCAAGTGGCAGACCACCATTGGCCCTCACAAATCGCATATCGCAATGGTACATGGAAAAGGTGTTTCAAATCGACCCCTGGCAAGTTCAAGGTTGTGATGCGATGAGGCAATTGCAAATTGCAATCACAATTAGTGAAGGGGAAAACAGGTATCAACCCCAACCCTGACAAGGTTAGCTATGCGATGTGATACAATCCCATATCACAATCACAACAATAATAAGAACTGGTCCCAATGTAATTTAAGTCTAGAATGAGAAAGACCATGAATGCAATAATGTTATATGTCACAATTTGAAACTCCGACAGGTCTGCGATATCACAATCGTAACATTTCTTTGGGTAAACAAGACATTCCGCTCATCGAAATCCACCGAGTGCGATTTGCAATATGACCGACAGAATATGGCCCATGGTGCTGTGAAATTCTTGCCCGGTTAGCTGACTTTGGGGCTAATTTGTAGTTTTATGTTGATTTTAGAGAATTTTGTGGAAGGAATAGAGGAAGAACTAGGAGAAGTCATAACTCCTTCAGTTCTTATCCAAACTAGATGCAAAAGTAGTATATTCTAGCAGTTTTGTGTATTCTAAACTGATGGAGACAAATTTCAGAGGCATCTGGGCATTGTAAACACACTTTTGATGTAATTTGAGCATAATAGAGAGGCCCAAGCCATTAGAAGCTAGACCAAGGAGATGTAGCCCAGAAGGGGTGAACTCCTTTATCATGTGCTTGTTGTGTGTTATATTTGGATGTTCTTTGATGTTATATTGTTGTTGTTCAACATATGTTTTCTTATGTTAAACTATCTATAACATTTACATAACAAACTCTCATGGGAATCTGTTGATTATGCAAAAGTTTTGAATCCTTAAGCACTTGAAAAAAGAAAATGATAAGCATCTTGGGTTTATTTCTGAATGGGGAATTAGCACAGCATTACTAATCTTCTCCAATTGAGATCAAGTTGGTATCAGAGCACTAGTTTCTGCTTACTAAATTTTCTTTATGAAAGAAGGGTTTAGTTGTTTGCAAGTTTATGTCATGCTTAGAAGGTTAAAGCTTAACAAAGGTGAAGGAAAGATAGTAGAAAGCTCTGAATTTGGATGAAGCGGAATAAGAGAACTACACTAGTTCAACCTCAAGTAACAGAAGTTACAGCTAAGATTCCAACACCAGTACAGCCTCAAGTTCTAGTTGAGTGTTCAGAGACTATGTCTCGTGAAGGAGAATCTATCATGACAGAGGATGAGAAGACCTTTAGAAAGGATTTCTTTGATATGGTTAAGGTCCTCTATGAAGAGAGGAACAACAGATTGCAAGGAGAAGGTTCCAAGCCTACCAATGGAGAAGGCTCTTCAGGAGGAGGTAATCGAAAAGAAGATAAAGGAAAAGGAGGTAATGGGAATGGAGGAAAACCTCCACCATCTCCACCATATTCTTCATCTTCTTCTTTGAAAGCATATTCACCCTCTTCCACAAATACCATCATTACTCATACTCATCATCATTCTTCAAAATGAGTTGGTAAATCACCTTTTCTAAAAATTGATGTTAAATTTGAGTTATCTATGTACAATGGTGAAGTGAATGCAGAGAAGTTGGATAACCAGATTCGTCATTTGGAGGTGTATTGTAGATTACAAAACCTTCAAGATGATGATATCAAAATTTAGTTGGCTTCATTGAGAATGGAGGGTGCAACACTTGTATGGTGGGAAGAAAAGGCTCAAGATGAGATCAAAAATTATGGTAGTATCTCTATTTCTTGGTATGATTTCATTGCTGCTATAAAAGGACAGTTCTACCCTTTAGCTCATATGAAGAAAGCCATTATGAATTTTAGACAGTTGAAAGGTCAAAATGTGCAAGAGTGTACTCAAGAGTTTAGGAAAAGAGCTCTTATGCTAGGAGTAGACTTACAGACACATGATACCTTGTTGAAATACATAAGAGGTTACATAGCTATCTTCGACATACCATACTTATGTTCAATCCCACAAATATTGATGAGCTTGGTGCTCAAGCTACACACCTCAAAGCAAGAGGGAAAAATATACATGAAGAAGGTAAGAAGAAGCCATTTCAAAGTGGTGAAAAAGGGAAGAAGTTTAAAGGAAAGTAGAAGAAAATTGCTTCTGTTAAGAAAGAAGTGGAGAAAACTGTGTGCAATAATTGTTCCAAGGAAGGACATGATGAAGCACATTCTTGGAAGCTTCATCTGGAATTATGACCGAAGAAATCCAATAATAAAGGGAAACAAAAGACCAATGCTGCTGCACAACAATAGTTGGGTTCAGACTCAAGAGATGAAACAAAAATCGTAGCCACAGTCAGGAAAGGAAAAGTCGTGGCAAAAGCAAGCAGAGAGGTCAGCAAAGAGACAGTAGTGTCAAGCACTAGTGCAACAAATAACTCCCACAGCATTTCAAATGAGGAAAATTGAATTGATTTGTTCCATATCCAAGTTATTTCCTAACATACAAAGATCGATACGTTGTTTGGTAGTGGATCTCAGGCCATCTTAATTTCTACGGATTTGGTTAACAAAATGAATCTGGAAACTATGCCCCATCATAAACCGTATCCATTGGGTTGGATAACCAAGGATGTCAATTTTCAGGTCACCCAGAAATGTGTTTTTAGGTTTGCAATCACCACTAATTTCGTTGATGAAGTTGAATTAGATGTTGTGCCATTGGATATTTCAGGGATTTTATTGGGAAGACCGTATTTGTATGACAGGAAGGTCTTTCCACAAATTTGAGAACAAATACCATTTGTTCAAAAACAGAGTGGAGTGCGTTGTGAGAACTCATCACATAAAGATTAGTCTATCTTTGGAAAGTGCAGGGAAAATGAAGCGACTGGTCAATTCCAGCAAGAGTTTTGTGCTCCTCATGATCAAGCAAAAGAATGACAGTGAGCAGGAACCCTTTGCAGGATGTGATGTGAAGCTGAAAACTAAATTAGTAGATGTGGTCAATCAATATGGGGACATGTTTCAAGAACCAAAGGGATTGCCACCAAAAAGAGGAATTCAGCATGAAATACAGTTACAACAAGACTGCCCACTCCCAAACATTGGTGTGTATCGAATGTAAATTCTAGAAAGTTTAGAAATTAAAAAGAAATTCCAGGAATTGTTGGATAAAGGTGTAATTCATCCCTCTACTTCGCCATGTGGTTCACCAATTGTATTGGTACACAAGAAAGATGGAACCTGGTGCATGTGTGTAGATTATCGAGCTTTAAATAAGATCACAATAAATAATCGATACCCACTGCCCAGAAAATAGATGATTTGCTAAATCAGTTGAAAAATGCAAAGTATTTCACTAAATTAGACTTGAGAAGTGGACATCATCAAGTTAGAATAGTTGAGGAGGACATTTGGAAGACTGCTTTTAAAACCAAACAAGGATTGTTTGAGTGGTTGCTAATGCCTTTCGGTATTTGTAATGCTCCAGCTACATTCATGAGAGTTATGAATGATGTTTTAAGATCCTTTCTTGATGAATTTGTAATTGTCTATATAGATGATATTTTGATATTTAGCAAATCACGAGAAGAGCATGTCAAGCATGTTAGGAAAGCGTTAGATGTCTTGAGAAAAGAACAATTATTTCTGAAGATGTCTAAATGTGAATTCTGGAAAACTTCTTTAGTGCATTTGGGCCACATAGTTGGAGGAGGTGAGCTAAAGATTAACCCTTGTAAAGTTTTCGTCATTGTGAATTGGCCAACACCCAAATTAGTTACAGAATTAAGGATTTTTTTAGGATCGGTGCAATACTGGAGGAAGTTTATTACCAATTTCTCCTCCATAGCAGCTCCACTACATGCATTGACCAGCGTGAAGGTTGTCTTCCAATGGGGAGGAAAACAGCAAATAGCATTCGAAGCTTTAAAACAAAAGATCAGTTCAGCCCCAATTTTAGCATTGTTGGATTTGAAACAACCCTTTGAAATACAAACAGATGCAAGTGACTACACCATGGGTGCAGTTATTTTACAACATGGTAAGCCCATTTCATTTCATTCTAAAATTTTTAATGATGTTGTTATTAATTATCCTACGTATGATAAAGAGATTTATGCATTGGTGCAAAGTGTGAAGAGATTGAAGCATTATTTGATGGGAAAATAAACCATTATTCATACCAATCATCAGCCTCTGCAATATCAAACCAAATTGCAGCATTTAAGGCACTTTCGTTGGATGGGATTTTTACAGTGATCCCACTTGGTAATTAGGTACAAGAAAGGCATTTATAACAGAGTTGTTGATATGATTTCTACACTATTTTTAAATGTAGCCATTATACTCAAGAATAATTATGTTTTTCCTTAAAGTTATGTTGAACAATACACACAGGATGTTGACATTCAAGAGGTATATTTAAACTTGAGTCAAGGCCACCAAGTTGAGGAATTAGACTACCATGTACATGATAATTTGTTGTATCATTTGGAAAAAAATTGTGTTCTTTAGGGGGAGAGAGAGTAAATGTCACAAGGGAAGCACACACTTCTCTTATTGCTAGACATTTCAATGTAAGTAAAACAATGGAAGATCTTCATAGGTATTTTTATTGGCCTCGTATGCTTGAAAGTGTGTCACGTTTTATAATAGGTTGTTCATTGTGTGCAATCAGTAAGCCTAGTAATAGGAAACTAGGATTGTACACACCACTTCTAGTGCCTTTAAGACCAAGGGAAAGTGTTTCTATGGATTTTTTAGGAGTTCTTCCTTTGTTAAGGAAAGTTCATGATTATTTGTATGTAGTTGTGAATAGATTTAGCAAGATGTGCATGTTAATGCCTTGTAAAAAGAAAATTACAGCTGAACAAACAACTCAACTTTTCTTTCAAAATGTATGGTTTCATTTTGGATTGCCCACTTCTATTGTAAGTGATCATGATTCTCGATTTGTTAGGAATTTTCGGTCAAGTTTATGGAACTTTATGGACACCAAATTGAAGAAAAGTACAACCTTTCATCTGCAAGAAGATGGTCAAACTAAAGTGGTTAACATGACATTCATTCATTTGCTAAGAGGATATTGCAGCAAACATCCTAAGTTGTGGGATGAACAGTTGCATTATATTCAACATGCTTACAACCGAGCAAAACACTCTTCTACTCTAACTTTTCCTTTTGAGGCATGTCTTGGTTATTTGCCTAAATCTCCTTTGGATTTGATCTTTGAGAAATATGTAGTTGTAGATGGAAAAGTGACATAGACAAAGCAAAGAAATTCATTGAGAAAAAATAGTTGATTCACCAAACAGTTCAAGAACAACTAGAAAAGAGTCAAGGCAAGTATAAGGCAAGGCATGATAAGCATCGTGTGGATCATCAATTTCAAGTAGGTGATAAAGTTTGGCTATACATTAGCAAGGAAAGGATTCAAGATGAAGGTAAAAAGATAAAACCGATTCGTTATGGTCCATTTAAAATTCTGGAAAAGATTGGTAATAATGCTTTCAAGCTTGATTTGCCTTCATATATACAAATCTATTCTGTTGTTAATGCTGAAAATTTGAAATTATATGAACCTCCTTTGATTGAAGATCAAGGAGAGAATGCTCAAATTCAATATATTGAATACTTTTCTCCAGAATACCTTGATGTGCTTCAACAAAACACTATACTTAACAGAAGGACAAGGACAACTAAAAGAGGAAATATTGATTATCTTCAGGTGGGTCTCAAAGGTACACATCCATGAAAGGCAAAATGGATTGAAGTGGGGAAGGTGAGATAACAATACCCTCATCTGTTCAATAACTAAAAGTGATCCTTTTGGGGTCCAAAATGCTTCCTGTGGGGAGGAGTGATCAGGTGCTCAGAATTATGCTCAAAACTCAAAGTGTTAGAATCTTTTCAAACTCAACATCAGATTGAAGAGCTCATCATTTTTAATCCAACGATGTGAACGACACTCAAAACCGAGTTCGTATGCAGACGTTAGAGCAAGTCAAAGTTCAAGTTTGACTTGCCTACATGGCAAGATTGGGATGATGTGGCAAGTCTTCAGCGAATAAGGATGTTCCAAGTGGCAGCCTGCTATTGGCCCTTACAAATTGCATATCGCACTGGTAGATGGAAAAGTTTTTTCAAATTGGCCCCCGGCAGGTTCAGGGTTGCGATGCGATGAGGCAATCACAAATTCAATCGTAATCGGTGAAGGGGAGAATAGGTATCAACCTTGGCCCTGGAAAGGTTAGCTATGTGATGTGATACGATCGCATATCACAATTGTAGCAATAATAGGAAGCAGACACTGTGCAAGTTAAGTCCCGAATGCAAAAGACCCCGGACGCGATAAAGTTATATGTCACATTTTAAAACTCCGGCAGGTCCATGATATCGCAATCGTAGCATTTCGCCAGGTAAACAAGACATTCCACCTACCGAAAACCACTGATTGTGATCTACGATATGGCCAACATAATATGGCTTACGGTGCAGCAAAATTCTTGCCCATTTAGCGAATTTTTGGGCTAATTTGTAGTTTTATTTCAGTTTTAAAGCATTTTGTGGAAGGAATATATAGGAAGAACTAGGAGAAGTCATAACTCCTTCAATTCTTACCCAAATTGGATGCAAAAATAGTGTATTCTAGCATTTTTGTGTATTATGAATTGATGGAGATAGGTTTCATAGGCATCTGAGTAGTGTAAACACACTTTTGATCTAATTTGAGCATAATAGAGAGGCCCAAGCCATTGGAAGCTGGACCAAGGAGACGTAGCCCAAGAGGGGTGAACTCCTTTATCATGTGCTTGTTGTGTGTTATATTTTAATTTTATTTTTTGTTATATTGATGTTGTTTAGCATATGTTTTCTTATGTTAAACTATTTATAACATTTACATAAGAAACTCTCATGGGAATCTGTTAATTATGCAAAAGTCTTGAATCCTTAAGCACTTGAAAAAGAAAATTATAAGCATATTTGGTTTATTTTTAAATGGGGAATTAGCACAACATTACTAATCTACTCCAATTCAGATCAATGTGACCACATCTCATGCTAATAATAAATTCCTATTATATTCCTATAAATAATTGTTTAAAGGAAACTTCATAAGACATCAATTCTTTTGGCATGGGTCTCACACCCCTCCTTGAATGCACTAAGATATCGGTTAAGTAATTTTATTTATTTTGAAGGATTTACAATGTTCTTTTAAGATCTCTTTAGAGATCTTTTAAATTATTCCAATAATAATTTGTTTATCTATGATAATCTCCTCTAGGTCATTCAACACAATAGTCATAGGTCTATGTGAGCTCATGTCTCCAAGTGGGGGGAGACGACATATTTTTATTACCTTATCTAGAGCTAGGTGTAAGAATTTGCAATTATTCATTAAGGTATTGATATTTTTCACCAAGGATGTACTCATAGATTAGTAATTTGTTCAAGCAACATAATTGCTTTATCTCTCCCTTTTAGTCATCCTAGGTAGATCATTGAGTGTATCTTTTTATTCTACCTACCACATCTTCATCTCATGCAAGATCTTCAAGAGTATAGGATACATGAATAAAGACATCAAAAGTGTGATAAGAAGAGTCATGTAAAGATAAAAAGGTGAGCTTTAATCCTTTAACAAGCATAACTATAGCAAGATAACTCACCTACCTTACATTCAAGGGGTCATTGACATGACTGATATGGTCATAAGAAGGAAGGAGATCACAACCTCTTTCAAACCATTGGAAAAAATTAAGTAGACAATGAGATCCATCAAAGACACCATGGCCTACCGTGACTGCAAAGGGGTCTACAAATTTGAGTGCTTATGTGATAGATTGTACATTGAAGAAACTAGGCATTCATTTCATGTTGGAATTAAAGAGAATGGAGCTAATATCAAGAATGAAGTTGCATGCACCTCATTATTATAAAATCATTCCCTTACAAACAAGAATTGTGTTTTCTTGGAAAATGCACCAAAATCTTGGAAAAACAGGATCATTATTTCAAGTGTCAAGTCAAAGAAGCAATAGAAATTAAAGCACACAAAAAAAATTAATAGAGATGGGAATTTGGAGACTAGGAAACTCTTTTTATTTTGTTTTCTATGATGCTAAGATTATTTGAATAGCATAAGGAACAATTATCGAATTATGTGATAGTGAGGTGATGATGGAGTGAATGGTGGCACATTCTACTTACAGTTTTTTAACCTACCTCTTTATCATGACCACAATTTCTATAACAATGTCTCTTTTTTTAGACTGACATGCATGGTCTTATAGCTACTGTGAAAGAGATACAAAAGAGCCATGAATGTCCTATATCTTGGAGTCATGTTGGTGCAAATGGGCCTGTATTTGGTCCTTGAGATTCATTGTAGCTCGCTAAGCATTCCCACGTCTTGAGATAGCGGAGTTAAGAATGAGGGAAAGCTAGGAATAGACACCAAACATAGATGAAAAAAAGGGGGAGGATGATTAGGTTCCCACATGGTCCCAATCCAACAACTTATATCATCATCATCATTATTATTATTATTATTATTACTACTTGTTATATATAATAACGATAACTATTAACTTATCAATTGGGATTATCTCGGGTGGTTGGGCAACATGGTTGTTACCTCCCCCACCCAAGTTCAATTCTCTACGAGTGACATGATGATGAGAAATATTGTTGTAATGGCTAAGTTCCTATGAATATTGTTGCATTGGTTCTCACTCTCATCCTTGGGCTGAGAGAGATGATGTTTTCCTTGAAAAATAAAACTATAACTATTAACTTATCATTATTACTTATTCTTTATACTTATAATTAATACATTTGATAAGTATTAATATTTATACTTATAACATATATTGATATTAATACTTATAGTTTTTATTACTTATTAATCTTAATATTGATCTAAATATTAATACAATCCATTTTCTTTTTATTGATGACATTACTAATGTTTATAATTATCATTGCTTTATTATTTATTATATTTTTAGTATTGATATTAATATTGATAGTAGTACTTACAATTTTTTAATTACTTATTAATATTAATATTTTATTAGTATATATACAATATTTACTCTTTCTTGCCATCGATGTTGTTTGTATTTATACCTATCTTTGACTTTATTATTTGACCTGGAGTGAATAATTATATTTTTTGTCATCCATATTAATGCTTTCAAATTGGAAAATTGGAGGAATAAGCTCACAAGACCGTTTGTCCCAATTTGTGAAATGGGGTCTCATGTAATGTCCCTTTTCTTGGACATGGGAAGCAGAGACCATTTTAGTAGCCTAACCATTCCCATAGGTTATGGATTGAAATAAATTAGGGAATATCAAGGGAGGAATTATTAAGTAAGGTGACTAAGGAAAATAATATTAAAAAATTCCCATTATTCAATGAAATAAAAAGTGACCCATGGTATTTGGATGACCTAATTTCCAATAAGCCAGCATAATAAAATAGAAGCAAGAGATCATTCCTTGATGTGATTAGATATTTGATGAATTGATTTTGTAGACTAATTGAGCTTTGTGTAAGGGTTTGTAACCCTAAGTGTGGATGATCTTCAAGGGAGAAACTATCCTCCTAACGATAAAAACTAGTTTCAATGTTGTAAGATACACCCTAGCTAGTCATTTGGAGGGATCAACTAGAGTCCTCATTGGTGCTAAATTAGTAGGGATTATGGATTAGGAGAATTCATTCATGCTTCTCATCATAGCTTAATTTGTGGATTTGTTTTCCTAATGTTCAAATGAAGTATTTTGGTGTTTGTGGTATTGTTTTTTATTGGAAATCCACATTCTTATTTGCATGTTGAAATTAACCAAGGAGTATTGCCCAAATTTATCATTAAGAGTGAACAAATTTAGCCACAAGTTCTTGATCACTTCCAAACCGAATTCCATCTTATTTGGAAGGTCTATTTATTACACATCTATAGGCTAAGTGGTATTGTTTGCAGGCCAAATTATCTCCTCTATACAAACCTATTTATTGAACTTTTAAGAGGTAAAATTTTATAGTAAGGCAGAGTTATCAATCGTATGGCTGAGTTTATTTCCCCATTGGAGGTCAAATTTCTTACACTCTAGGGGACAAGTACTATATCCTCAAGAGGCCAATTTGTCATCATTTAAAGGGTTGAATCACTTGTTTTTGTGGGCTTATATCCAATTCTAATATCCTCATCATTAAAATGTTGAAGTTATACCTTGTCATTAGGTCGATTCAATCAAGAAGAGAGGTCCAGTTCTTCCTGGAAGACAAAGCATCATTATTGCATTTGGTCGAATGTTGAGCTAAGGGTATAGTTTGACCTATAACAAATTTGAATATTCCCATAAATTAGAAACCCAAGATCCCTATTAGAGCATGAAAAAAATTTGGGTATATATTGAGGCCAATTATATCTTTCTTAGAAGTCAAAGTACTCTAGTAAAGGGGCTATGTATTCATTAAGGGTTTAGGAGATCTCTTAGCAATTCATCATGGGTTGTAAAATTTGATATATGAAGGAGGTTGGGCATGCCACTTTCAAACACCCTTTTGACAAGTCAAACTCAAGAAACCCATAATGTTGATATTGCAATAGTTTTATAAGGTTTAGAAGACCATTTCCTATCCTATAGGGAGGTCAAAATTAGAATACTTTGTGAGGTCCAATCCATATAAAGGAGGAAATATTCCTATAGACATGCATATTTTCAAATTAGTTTCAGTATTGTTCTAAGGTTATTAAGTAATTTGGCGTGTAATTTCTTGTAGAAGATTTAATAAAAGTTGGCTAAAAGTCTATTTTTGTTCAAGGAATTTTTCCATGTTTATATGTCAAGCAAAGGTTTAAATAATATGCATGCCATATGTTTGTAAAAATGTCTCTATGAGTCTCACTATGTTTTCCTTCAAAGTGTTGAAATGTTTCTCTCTTAGTGTTTGTGAAAATTCTTGAAAGAAAATTCAAAAGGTTAGGCACATTTTAGTGGGAATATTACAGTGGTATCAAAATTTCACATCTTGCCAGCCTATTGAGGTTTAGCAGTGGGAGGTAGTGTCCATATTTCTTTTTACTTCACTTACAGTAGTTGTTAGTTGGTTCCTGGAAAAGATGGAGTTCCTGCAACAACATTTTATTGCAGGAAACAAGCTTAGCTATGTTTCAAGAGAAAAAAAAATATGGAAAAATATATCAACCACCTAAAATACCAGATATCAATGTAATGATAAACAAGATGATTCCATGTCCTGTCTACTAGCTGGTACTCTCCCCATGAATAATATTATTTAGAAGCTCAATCCCTATTGGTGTAATCTCCAATATCTTCCCTTCATGTCCCATGTATGCTTCTTGACAACATCTCGAAGTTGTTAGTAGCTTCCTTTCTTAACTTCACACAACTTCCTTAAGCATATATCTTCAAGCAAAATTGATGTTGATGGTTTCTCAACAAAGTTGGAGCAAACTTGAGATAGTTTTCCCATGTTAGGTTACTTGTGGTTCCCTTGGTTTAATAATATTTGGACATAGTTATTCTAACTATCATATGTGTATCCAATTACTCTCATGGTACCGTAAAAAAATCCATAAGCTTAGTCAACCGGCCAACCACTTTGTGATGATAATTACTACCATGCACCTCTAATATACTTGCTAACAAAATCATGGTCATACTTCCCTAAAATGTTTGATGCTCCAATCTGACATGAGGGTTGTATGGAAGTATGTTATTATGGATTTGAGCTTCATGCTACTGCATTCATAACCCAAAGCATACACTACTTGTAGTATCTCTAACCTCCATGTAGAAATTAATGTGTAGATTCAAAACTGCTCATCAAATCTAAATCATAAGACTTGAAGCTACTCTACTAATATGTAGAAGTTAATTCATCATCTAAAAAATGAATCATTAACATGAAAAAAGAAAAATCACACATACAAAAAGATTTATCTAGGGGAAATCAACTGCTCAAAACCCCTTACTATGTGTATTGCATTAATCAGAGAATAGAGAAGAAATACAATGCTTTTTCAAGCCTTAGCACACCCTACACTGTTATAGTCTATCCCTCTTCCTGATTGACTAAATCTGGCCCAACACTTATCTAATTTCAAGCCTTCTCAAGATCTTATTTCCTTGTGTTGTTCCCTTGGGAAATTGCCCCTATTATTTAGGAATTTCACACCAAGGAAATGAAATTACCATAGGCCAATCCTTTCACTGTTGATCTGAACTTAAATAGGAATGCAACAACTTATATATATAATCATAAACCCATAGATGCAGCAGAAAAACACTTCATTTCATTAATATAAAAATACTAAACTATGCTTACAAACAGAATGGAAATAAGATAGTTGTGACGATGATAGCTTATCTCCGAGAAGAGATGTGGTGGCTACATACCTTTGAACTATGTTATAATGAGGCTCAAGGGCCTATTTATTATTGGAAAACATGAGAAAACCATAAACGATCAAAACCCTAACCCCAGGAGATGTAACACCAAGATTTTGTGGGCCCCGTTGGGGTTAGTTGGGCAGCCAACTACATGGGGTCGTGACTTGGTCATATTATCTTTATTTGTTGCATACAATACCTTATTGGAAAGGTCACTTTGATTACTATAGGTTTCATCATAGGCTTGTGCCTATTACTACAGCCCTACCACAAACCAAAAAAAATGTCATTTAGGGGGTCAAAGCTACTCTAGAAGTTCACGACATGAAAAAATACTAAAAATAGTAAATACGGAAATGAACAAGGAAACAGATGAAACTGACTGGGGGGTCTAGGTGGAATAGGTGGGTGGCCACCAATATCCACCTTGATCATTCCAACCCCCTTAGGAAGTAATGGCCCCCATTGGGTGCAGAGCCTCCATGAGGTGAGGAAATTTTTGTTGAACCTGATCCCTGGTGAACCACTTTCCCTCGTGAAGGAGTTGGTCTACTTTGGCAACTCAATGTAGTTGTATCCTATGTTGGTGATTGTTTTTTATCTATTTTTCCATGATTTGATCAGTTGTGGCTTGTTCCATGGAGTCTGGGTTGAGCTCTATTGGTATGAGCTCTTCTGCAATGTCAAATGTGTCCAACAATGGAGGAAAGTATGGTCAAAGGAGATCTACATTAAACACTGGGTGTAGACCAAGGAACAGTGGGATGTTGAGCTTGAAGGCATTGTCATCGACAGCCTTGGTGATGGTACATGGCCCATAACAGAGTAGGCCAAGCATGTGGTGTGGTCTAGCAAGGCTCTCCTTTTGCAAGTGTAGCCAAACTTTGGCGCCCACCTGGAACTTTTGCGGCACTTGATGTTGATCATGGCACTGCTTGTACTTAGAATTGGCTCTATCCAATATGTCACGGAAATTCTGGCAGATTTGTTGAATGCACTCAATGAAGTTGTTAACCCTTTTAGCTTCAAACTAAATGTGAACTGAATCTACCTGAGTGGTTGCAAATGGTATGGCCACATCATTGGGCATAATGGTTGAAATCCCAGCGCTACCTGAAAGAGGTTGTGGCCTGTTAAGATATGGAGAGCTCTATTGTAGTTGTGTTGGACATAGGGGAGACTTTCATCCCACGTGTGTTGATACCTCTCCTTGTACATGTGCATAATGTGCATGATCATCTTGTTAGAAACCTCTATTTGGCCATCAGTTTGGGGATGGAAACTTGTGGACTTAGTAAGTTTTGTATCCAACATCAACCAGAGACTTGACCAAAATGCACTTAGGAATATGATGTCCCAATCTGAAACAATGGACTTTGGGATCCCAAATTGTACCCATACTCTCTCAAAGAAGAGCTTAGCAGTGGCCTCTATTGTGATACTATTCTTGCAGGCCGCCATGATGACCATCTTAGAGAATCTGTCGATGACCACAAAAATGCAATCGTTGTCATGCTTAGTAGAAGGAAGGCCCAATGTTCAATCCATGGAGATAGATTTCCAAGGCTGGATAGGAGTAGGTAGAGTAGTATACATGCTTACTTCTCCATGGTTAGTTTGGCAATGGCGTAGGCGATGCAGTATCTAATGTACTTCCCAACATCCTGACAAATTTTAGCCAATAAAAATACTTTTGCAATATCACCATTATTTTCTCTACTCCGAAATGTCTGATGAACCAACTGTAGTGAAACTCCAAAATCATCTCAGAATGATCACTTGAAGGAACATAGATGTGTCCCAGGTGGCATAACAGTGCATCCTAAAGTTGAAACTTTGGAACTTTATTCCCTTCTAGGAGTGTCTGGTATATGCTGTTGAATTCTAGATCACTCTTAAAAATATGCAACCACCCTGATGTCTTGTGCCTACAGGAGTCAAGCACAATGATCAGCGCCATGACCAGTGGTTGACTAAAGAAATCATAAACATTATTGGTGTGTCCCTTCTTATACTTAATGTTCAAATGGAACTGTTGCAAATAGGTGGACCATTTCTGATGGCGATCATTCTACAACTTCCCTTGTGTCTATATGAACTGTATAGGTTGGTGGTCTATGTGGATGATTGTTTCCTTCCCCATAATGTAATGCTTCCATTGATGGCAGTCATGCACAATGGAATACATTTCTTTGTCGTAAGTGGGGTGTTTTAAGACAGTGTCTGAAAGTGTCTCACTGTGGTAAGCCACTGGATTCCCATGCTGAGTAAGAACCACACGAATAGCATAGTCAGAGGCATCTATCTTAATATCAAATGGTTGTTGCATGTCTGTTAATGTGAGGAATGGTGTAGAACAAAGGCAATTCTTCAACTCGCAGAATGCTTGTTGTTGGGTTTCTGACCAAACAAAATTTTCTTTCACTTCGCCCTTGGTGACTTGACTTAAAGGCCAAGTGATATGAAAGAACCTCAACACTGTTATGCTCTTGACCTGTGAGAAGATGCCAAGATACCAATTATGCTAAGAAATACAACCCAAAACACAGAACAAAATGAGAAATAACAGCATGTATTTTATTATTCAGAGATGAAAGCAATGTTCACTTGCCTCTTTGAGGGGGCAACCTCCAATAGAGCAATGCTCGATTACAGAATAATACATGACACTCCTCATGGGGAGTCTCTATCCTTCATTTAGGATTCATATATGCAATACCATGGGTCAGTACCATGGTTCTACTAATACCATCTATCTAATACCATGGCCCATTTGCAACCAAATGTGGTCCCTTTCTTTAAATGTGGGTCAACCACTTACAATTATTAATATGGGCTTTATTGACTCTTTAACTAACTATAACTATGACTCGACCCTATTACATAAATAAGGGGGTTAGGGTTGAACCCTAACATGTCCTCCCCCATAAAAAAAACCTTGTCCTCAAGGCTGAAGCTATGGAAAAGTCTGAAGAATAGTGGCTGGTTGCTAGGTCACATCTTCTAGAGAGGTTTCTTTCCACTTGACGAAGACTTCCTTGATCATTCAGCCACGCAGGTACTATTCTCGCATGTCAAGAACCTGTTCAGGTTGGAGCCAGATTGAACCTTCTTCATCCAATTCTGGTAGACTGGTTTGAATTTTGCAATTTTTCCTTGCCACTTTCTTAAGGCATGATACATGGATGATGGGATGGATTTTTGTAGTGGGTGACAAGGCTATCTTGTAGGCTACTTCTCCAATGTGCTGAAGTATTTGATACGATACGTATAATTTTGGAGATAATTTCTGACGACCCTTGTCTTTGAGTGATGTTTTCTTGTATGGTTGCAGCATAAAGAATACCTAATCCCCTTCTTGAAATGTGCACTATGAATGATGTTGGTATGCCTATTGCTTCATGCGATTATGATCTTGATGGAGATTATCTTTGAGGTGGGTGAGCATGGTTGCATGATTCTATAGGAGTTGATCCACTACTTGTACCTTAGAGCATCCAAGGATATAAGAAGTAGGTGAAGGGGGTAGTTGACCATAAACTGCTTCCTATGGAGTCATCTTGGTGGTGGCATAATAGTTAGTATTATACCACCATTCGGCTAGAGGTAACCATTGTACCCATAGATGTTTCTTTTTTGAAGTGAAACACCTAAGGTAGGTCTCCAGACATTTGTCGACTACTTCAGTTTGTCCATTAGTTTGGGGATGATAGGAGGTACTGAGTTGGAGTTTGGTGCCTTGTAGCTTTAAAAGTTCCTGCCAAAAGTTACTAGTGAAGATTGGGTCATGATCAGACACAATGGAAGTGGGCATGCCATGCAATTTGAAGATTTGGTCCATGAAAGATTGAGCCACCAAAGTGGGTGTAAAAGGGTGGGGTAGGGCACAAAAATGAGCATACTTAGAAAGTCTGTCCACAACCACCATGATGACTGACTTGTTTCCTGACTTCGGAAGACCAATAATGAAACCCATAGAAACATCCGTCCAGATTAAGGCAAGTATGGGAAATGGTTGTAAAGTTCCTGGGGACTTGATTGTTTCTCCTTTGTGGTGCTGACACACATCACATTTCGCTACAAAAGTAAGAATGTCCTTTTTCATGCCTATCCAAAAGAAGGAACGACGAGTGCGAGCATAAGTCTTCTGCAAACCTGAATGGACTGCAGTGGGAGATGAGTGAAACTCTACCAAAATGTGCCTTTTGAGGGTGGATGTCTGTGATATCACTACTTTTTCCTTGTAGCGAAGAATCTCATCCTTCCAAGAGTAGCCCTCAGTGGAATTTGGAGCTACTTGCAAGTTATGAATTAGTTGGAAGAGTGAAGGATGTGAAATCCATTCCTTGTGAGCTTCTTCAATCCACTCTGGAATGGGAAGAGAGATTGCTAGCAGGGTGTTGTCCTCCTCAAATTGCCATGATAAAGCATCCACTATGACATTTTTGCACCCTTTCTTGTAAATTATCTCATAATCATAACCCAACATTTTGGATAGCCATTTATTTTTCTATGGCAAGGATAGGTGTTGCTCCAAAAAATATTTAAGGCTTTGATGGTTTGTGCGGATTTGGAACTGCCGCCCTAATAAGTATGGTCGCCAGGTATCCACTGCATGTAAGATGGCCATCATCTCCTTCTCATAGGTAGATTGTCCCAGATGCTTCCCACTTATTTGTTGGCTAGTGAAGGCCAAGGGTCAACCTTCCTACATTAAGACAACCCCAATACCTGTACCTGAAGCATCACATTCAATCACAAAATATTTGGTGAAGTCGGGTAGTGCCAATACGGGAGTGGAACACATGGCACATTTGAGAGCTATAAACACCTGTTGTGCTTCATCATTCCAAAGGAATGAATTTTTCTTGAGAAGGTGAGTGAGGGGTCTAGCCATGCAACCATAATTGCAGACAAATTTGTGGTAGTAGCCGGTGAGACCCAAGAATCCTCTCAAACTCTTCAAGGTATTTGATTGGGGCCAATCCTGCATTGCCTGGATCTTTTTGGGATCGACCCTGACACCTTCATGCCCCACAATGTGGCCCAAATACTTTACTTATTTCATGCCAAAAGAGCACTTGGAAAATTTGACAAATAATTTATGCTTCCCAAGTAGTTGCAAGAGCATGTCTACATGCTGAAGATGTTTTTCCTAGGTGAGCTTGTAGATGAGAATGTCATTCAGGTTGTAGATGAGAATGGCATTAAATTGGGCGATAACTCCATGGTGGCCCTTTTTTAACAACTTTTCCATCCGATGCAATCTAATGATAGGAGTACATGTTTGGAGTCCGTGAAGGGTATGCATGTGATCATTATGCTTCAAGCTCTCATATAACTCCTGGAAATCCATTTTGATTGGGTTGAGTGTGCGGAGCCATTCAACACCCAAGACAATGCTACACACACCATGTTGATGGCAAACATGGGGGTATTTAGGTGGTAATATCCCATCTGAAGTTTGATATTTTCACAGCGGCCATCACATTTCATTGTCCCCCCTTTAGTAATCTATACCTAGAAATTAGATACTACTATGACAAAACAATGCACCTCTTCTACGACTCTTTGATGGATAAAGTTATGCATGTTGCCACTATCAATCAAGACTACTACAGGGTGATGTCTAATAAAACCTCTAATTTTGAGAGTTTGGGGAGAAGAAATGCCTGCCAAAGAATGGAGCGAGATAATTGGTTCTTCTGGTGTAGTTGGGAGCTCATTGTCCTGTTGATTGTCCTCATCTTCTTCCTTTGGTCCCTTAGAGGATGGGGCTTCCTCAGATGAACCGTGATCCATAGCATCAATTTGAAATAATTTGGGTTCCTTACATTTTATGTCCTGGGGATTATTTTTCATCACAGTAGTAACACAATCCTTGCCTTCTCCTTTCTGCCATTTTTGCTGGTGACACCTTTTGAACCTTAAGTGTTTGAGTAGTGTCTAGAGCCTGGGTGGGGCATCCCTTGGCTATGAAATTTGGACGAGGTGACTGGGTCACTAACGCACGTTCCACTTCACGAGCTATTGTGCAAGCTACCAACCATGTGGGTGTGTGGTGCATCCAGATGTGAACTTGGATGGTGTCTTTGAGACCACTGATAAAACATTCCAAGTAGAATTCATTTGCCAAACCTCCTATGCGGAAGGCTAGTTTCTCAAAGGTTGTAATATAGTCGTGTACTGTACCTATCTGTCTGAGCTTAGTAAGACGACCCAAAAAAATGGATTCTCATTCAAAGTGTTCACAAAGGGATTTTGAGAACACCTACCAAGTAATTGGCCTTGCATAGTATTTTTTATGTCACTGCCACCATTTCCATCTTTCCTGGTCCAAGTAAAGGCCTCCAACACATAGCTTAGTCTCATCATCTCTGATGTGATTCAGTGTGAAATATTGGTCCATCTGTGATAGCCAAATTTCCATATTAGAGCCGTCAAATTTGTATATGTCTAGCTTGGGTGGTCAAGGGTGGGAATGTTGGTGGTTTCCCTGGAAGTGAAGAGAATGACTAGATTCTCCTTCATGGTCTTCATTAAAAGCATATACCTCTGATTGTGCCACTGACTTTCCCTTTGTGAATGTGTCGTTCAATGTTTGGGTCATCTCGTTATATCATCCAACCTATTTTCAAGGGGTTTCATCTTCTCATTGTCCATAGCTTAAGCTCTAGTTTCTACCATACACAGATCTAGTCGTCACTGTGAAAAAATTTGGGACCGCCCAAAAATTGAAGCTAAAAAGTGAATGGTACCACCTCACTCAGCTCGTCTTCCTAATTCTTATGGACTAAGTCTTGTACAAGGGTCTCGAGAGGGCTTTTCTTTCTTTTTTTTAAGAAAGGATTTTTACACCCTGCTTATCAATACTGCAGAAGCCAATTCCCATAAAATTTAATATTTCTCAATGTCCTATGAGAATCGCCCCAAGGTATAGGAGCCACAAGCCTCCCTGCACAAATGGTTAGATATATCTACAAAACCCTCAACTAGAGAGTGTGAGTAGGAATGCGACAGCGACCGAAACCCCGCTACTAGATCTGAATGGTACTCTGATGGATCTGATCGTTGCGGTGGCGCAGAACCCAATCTGTTAGATCTGATTTGGCAAAGAAGATGATGGGCGATCTTCAAAGAGATAAGGGAACTATGTTCTTGGTGTATTGTAGTAGCAAGATGGCTGATGGTTTATCTACAGTGAGGTTTTAGGTGAGCCTAGGGGGCTTCCAATATACCAAGAGGGTACGTGGAAGACATTCTGTGCGCAGTTTTGTCTAATGCGCTAATACTCGAAGGGGTACCCACAGGGGTTATAAGAGAGTCCAACAAGCATGACCACCTCTTGTATTTCCTACATGCATGCCTCCCCAAATCCACAGGTTTATGCGCTTAATGATAGATCTCATGGTTTAAAGATGTCATAACACTTCTCTAGCCAAAAAAAAAAATTCCGCTACAAATGGAGATACCACCGGCCCTGGAAAGTGCCCTAATACCACTTGTTATGCTCTTGACCTGCTGGGGCTGGCCAATCCCAAATGACTTGTATCTTGAATGGGTCCACATGTACATCCTACTCATCAATGATGTACCCCAGATATTGAACCTGGGTCAAGCCAAAGGTGCATTTCTCCAAGTTAGCACACAACTTGCGTTGGCACAAGGTTTGAAGGACTGGTCGAAAATGGTGGAGGTTCTCTTCCCAACTCTGGATGAAGACCAAGATGTCATCTAAATACACCACCATGAATGCATTGGTGGATGGTCGCAAGATGTCATCCATCAGTCTCATGAAGGTTGCAGGGGCGTTCGTCAATCCGAATGGTATGGCCAACCATTCCAAAAGGCCCTCCTTGGATTTGAAGGTAGTCTTCCACACATCGAAGCGTTCGATAGGAACTTGGTGATAACCTGACTTCAAGTCAATCTTGCTAAAATATTTGGCCCCCTTGAGCTAGTTCAAAAGGTCATCAATCCGCGGGGTTGGGTACCTATTTCGGACAGTGATCTTGTTCAGCGCCCGATAGTCAATACAATCAGACTCCCACAAGGAGATGAGCTTTTCCTGGTGTGCCATTTCTGCAATAGTTCCTGAATCTACCTCTTGATCTCATCGTTCTCCATAATAGAGCATCGATCGATTGGTCCATTGGGTAGCGTCGTACCAGGGGTCAAATCGATCGAGTGCTTGATCTGACAATGCAGAGGTACCCCTGTGGGTGAGGCAAAAATATCTGTGTAGTCCTCCATGGCCTTGTCCATCTATTGCTAATGTGCAGAGGATCCCTACCTGGAAGCCATGGCCACAACCTTATTCTTGCCTTGGGGATGAATCATAAGGAAAAAAAATTCCTAGTTTGGAAAATGATCTTGTTGCATTGCTTTGTAGTGATAAAAGAGATGGTGGTAGGCGAGGCTACCTCCAGTATCCTGTACAACTTATTAGCCAAAGTAATAATCACAAAGTGAGGTCTAAACTCATATACAGCATGGTGCTTTCACAAGTATAGTTGTCCTAAAAATACATCACGAAGTTCAAGAGGAGCAACGTCACACAGTACTTCATCCTTGAAGGGCTTGATGTTGTAGGGAAGGTGGCACTACTGGCTAACACAAAGATCTCATCCTTGGTGAAGCCACCTAATGGTGTACATCTATGGATGTGCTGTAATCTTTAGGCCCATCCACTTCACAGCCTCTACTAAAAGGATGTTATTTTGTCTCCCACCGTCGACAATGAACTATAGTGGAGAAACTTTCACCCACATCTATGAGTGGAAGAGGTGTTCCCCCTCCTTTGGTTCTTCAAGTTCAATATTCTGGATCTTAGTGGTCGTCGTGGTGGCATTGCGCTCTACATCAATGATCTGCTTCCCTTTTTTAGTTCCCTTATCAAGTTCTGATTCATAGTTGGAACCTACGTCTAATTCTAAAGTCTTCAGCTTGGCCACCAGTGACTACTTGGCCCGACACTCACTTATATTGTGAGTGGAACTCACACCAGTTTCTCATGTCCTTCTTCATCTCCGGGGTGTTGTCCTTTGCTTGCAGCTTCGGCGGGTTGTCCTGGGTAGCTTTTCCTTGGCTTGGTCCTTTGTTCTATGGTTTGGGGACGCCTTTTCCTTTCGTTGGATTCATAGATCCAAAGTATCACTCCTTCTATTTAAACTTATGCTCAATCTTGACAGTGTGTTGATACGTTGTGTTGAGCGAGGAAATGTCAATGAACTCCATCTTGCCCTGGATGTACTTGTGTAGATAGTCGCAATACTTGAGCACCAAATGCCGCTTAATATCCTTGATACCTAGCTTCGTGCGAAGGGTATCGAAAGTTATTATGAACTCTGACACATCTTGGTCCCTTCCCTACCGTAGTGTGGTCCACTTTATGTATTTGTCTTCATAGCTCTCAACAGGGTAATATTTCTCCTTGATGGTGTCTCGGAAAGAATTCCAAGTGGGTGCAGCTGAAAACCACGAGGGTTCACTCCTGTCCTTTTGTTCACAGTAGGTTTCCCACCAATCCTTGACGTGTGGGGCAGATTTACGAAGTGAAAAGGTAATCTTTTCCTGATTGGAAAATTCATGAACTAAAAAATATCCTTCCAATATATTTAACCATTTATCTATGGCATTTACATCTACAAGCCTTCTAACATGGGAATATTAAAGTTAACTTGTACCTTAAAAGGAGTGGCACCTCCAGAGTGGTTGTTGGATGAAGATGCATTGCCTGTGGGTAGTTGCCAAAGGATCTGGGAAAATTTATCCATCATCATTTCCCTCTGTTGCTCAAGGGATTCCTCAAGAAATGTTTTGAAAGGATCTCCTACTCCCTCCTCTTTCTTTTCTTCTGCCATGGGAGGTCGTTGGTTTTTGTGAGGCTGGTCTTACAATGGTTCAACCAAGACAAGCCTTAACTCCTTATACCTTGATCGTGTTGGGGACATGCAAAGAAAAATAGAGAAAGAGTACACCCCTTTGATACCACTAATCTAAAATTAAGTAGGAATGCAACAACTTACAAATATAATCATAAACACAGAGATGCAGTAGAAAAACACTTCATTTCATTAATAGAAAATATTGAACTATGCTTACAAACAAAATGGAAATAAGATAGCTCAGGCGAGGGTAGCTTATCTCTGAGAAGAGGTGTGGCATCTACATGCCTCTAAATTATGTTACAATGAGGCTTAAGGGATATTTATTATTGGAAAACATGAGAAAATCCTAAACAACCAAAACCCTAACCCGAGGAGATGTAACACCAAGAGTTTGTGGGCCCCGTTGGGGTTAGTTGGGCAGCCAACTTCCCAGGGTCGTAACTTGGTCATATTATCTCCATTTGTCAAGTATGATACCTATTGGAAAGGTCTCTCTAAGTACTACAGGTTTCTTCACAGGCCTGTGTCAAGAGCTACAGGCCTATCGCGGACCCCAAAAAATGCCATTTAGGGGGTCAAAATTTCTCCAGAAGTTCAAGACCTGACAAACTGCTAAAAATAGTAAATATTGAAATGAATAAGGAAACAGATTAAACTGACTTGGGGGGTCTAGGTGGAATAGGCGGGTGGCCACCAATATCCACCTCAATTGCATGCACCACTTATACAACTTGGATTATTTTAGAATTGATATTACACTACCCTTGAACTCCAATCTCAACTGCGTAGCTTGAATTCTCTACATGCAACAATTATTTTGGGTTTATTTATTAGTTAACTGGTTTACCGCTCAATGTGGTTAAAGTAACATACCCACAACTTGACATCCACTAGTTCTTTTGATAATTAGAACTCGTTAAACTGATAATAACTCAAATTTACTGAAATAAATTGCTGTAAATTAGCAATCAATCATGTATAATTGAAATCAAGAGTCTCCAAATATAATTTACTAAGTTAACTAAGTGACAAGAGCCATTTCACCTCAATTAACTACCTCTAAGTATTCTATTGAAATTAAAATTTGAACTTTAATCCAATTTGACCAAGGCAAAGTCAAAAATAGATTTTTTGTTGCATTTTCAACACTCCCTCTCAGAAAGAAAGGGATTATCAGATACCCCAATCCTGCTTCTATGGAAATTGAATTTTATTCTTGACAAATCCTTTGTCAAAATATTTACATCTTGTTCCTCTGTCAAAATGTACTGCAACAACATAATTCGCCTCCGCACACAATCTCATGGATGGTGATATCGGATGTCGATATGCTTGGATCGATCATGAAATATTGGATTCTAAAAGAGTCTGATACAACTCTAATTGTCACAATAAATCATTGTAGGATCCATCTTCTAACCAAATAACCCAACAAGAATCTTTCTCATCCATATAGCCTCACATGCAGTTTGACTTGCAGCCATGTAGTCTGCTTCTCCTAAGTTGAGTGCCATGGATCTTTGCTCCCTGTTGTAACAAGAAACTGTTGTTGACCCAACATTGAAAATTCCTCTTGAAGTGCTCTTCCTGTTTGATGGACTCCCAGCCCAATCTGCATTTGTGAAGCCTTGTAGCTTCACTCCCTGTGTCTGTCTGTACCAACGACCAAACTGAGTAGTGCCTCTAAGGTATCTCAACACATGCCTTGATACCTTCCAATGCAGTTTGGTTGGCTAGCCATTGCTCTACTAAGATAGTTAACTGCATAACACATGTTTGGGCATGTGTTCACCAAGAACATAAGTGAACCCAAAAATTGCATGTCAATGGTAGCCTCCACTACTTCACCTGAAGTAGCATCCTCTTTCCTCTAGTTTCCTGCTAGAGGAGCCTCCATGGGTTTGCACCTATCCATGTGGAACCTCTGAAGTAACTCATTGGCATACTTTCCCTGAGAGACAAACAATTCCCCATCTCCTTGCCATAACTCTAATCCAAGTAAGTAGTGCATGAGTCCCCTTATGTTTCTATATTCTCTCGTCTGCTGCATGCTTTACCTTATAAAGTCATCTTGATCCAACCACTGAATTTTCTGTTGCTCTTGGGACCAGTTCCTAAACATTGTTTATGACAATGGATTCATATTCCTCTACCATAGCATCAACCCATACTAGTTTCTCTACATATTCCTCAAATTAGGATGGCTCTATCTCTACTGGCACACTCATCATATCCATGTAGCCATTGTACCAATCCGGTGACCTCCTCTGCCTACGCTGTGAAGTGGGTGCTCCCACATTCTCTCTAGAATCCTGCAATAATATGTCAACTTCCCTGGTTTTCTTCTTTCCTTCTCTGAATGTCTCCACTCTCTTCTCCTCTACTTTTGGTTGCTCCACAACTTCCTTGGGTTCTTCCTTTAGAGCCAAAAGCTCCTGAACATGTTGCAACTCAAGCTCCCTCTCAAGAGAACACCTCATTTCCTTCTCATCAAATTTCACATTTCTCCTTACCACTGTTATCCTAAGAGATGGCAAGCACACATGATAGTTATGAGGTGTATCTATACCCAAAAAATATGCATAGCTCTATTGTCGACTCTAGCTTTTTCCTTGATTCCTTGGAAACGTGAAATTAAATTGATGATCCAAATATCTTGAGGTATGACACATCTATTTTCTTCCCTAAAAAAGCTTCCTTTGGTGTACTCGTGCCAAGAATCTTGTGAGGACTTTTGTTATGAAAATAGACCGTTGTGTTGCATTCTTCATCCCACAAGTGTAGAGATAGGCTTTTGTCATGCAACATCACCCATGTTGCTCCCACAATACTTTTGTTCTTCCTATCAGCCACCACATTATGTTTTGGGTTATGAGGTGTTTTCAACTCTCGTTGAATGCCTTCATTTGCATAGAAATTTTTAAACTCATTCAACGCGTACTCACCATTGTTATTGCTCCAGAGAGCCTTCACTTTCCTACCAATCTCTTTCTCAACAAGTGCTTTAAACTCAACAAATTTTGAGAATATCTAGTCTTTCCTCTACATGAAGTAGATCTAGCACTTCCATGAGAAATCATCTACAAATATAAGATAATACATGTGCTTGGCAGTGGAGGCTGTTGGGAATGGTCCACAGACATAATAGTGGATCCTTTCAAGGATTGCATGTGCCCTATTGTCTTGATAATTGAAGGTGTATTTTGAGTACTTCCCCAACATACACCATTTTCATGTATCCTGCTACTCTAGTGCTCCTTTGGGGAGGCCTGTAGAAATATGTTTCATGATCTTCAAAGTTCCATGATGCAAATGGCCAAGTCTTCTATGCCATAATTTGTCGACATCTCGTATCTGCACCTTCTCTGTTTTTATGCTAAATGTTGCACAATATTCCACATCTAATTTGTAGAGGTTCTTCACTCGAACCATGATCTATTTCACTTGTCTCATGGTGATATGTATCAGAAAATCCTTCCCTTTGTTGAATATCACACTGTAGCCACAGTCCTCTAACACAGCTATGGAAACTAGATTCTTCTTCAGATCTGGTACAAACATCACATCCTTGAGCCTAAGAGGGGAGACTGGCTCCCTCTAAAAAGTAAATTTACCAATACTAGCCACGCTATACATTCCATCATCTCACATCTCGATGTTCATCTAGAGATCTTCTCCTCCAAGTCATTGAAAATTATTTGTTTCCTGTCATGTGGAATGAAGCACCACTGTTGAGATACCACACACTACCCCTTATTGTGCTTTCCATGCATGAAATGAAGGTAAAATCAAGTTTGAATTGTGAATCTAAGGTTTCATTGGCTACTCCTCTTGTGGTCTTCTTGCCTACTTTCTTATGTTGACACTTCCTTGCATAGTGCCTGAATTCATGACAGTGAAAGAACTGGATTCTGGAAAAGACTTTCTTCTTGACCCCTTGACTCGAATATACTATGGATTTGGATTTCTTCTCCTTCCCTTTCTTTTCTTTTCTATCCAAGGCATAGTTCTCCTCATTCTCTCCCTTGGATGAGGTCTCATCTCTGGTGCACTGTCTTATCTCCTCCTGTACCAAATCAGACCAAAGGTATTCCCAATTTGGCAGCTTCTCCCTCTTGTTCACTAAATCTTGGTAGTTGTGATAGTTCTTGGGAACACATACAAGGGCTAGGATCACCAAACCATGCTCTGCTATAGTAATACAAAATTTACCAAGTTCATCATGATGTTGTGTGACCCTTCTTAGGTATTGTGGAATGGTCTCGTTCCTCTACATCTTGATATTTCGAAGCTTGTCCTTGAGTGCCAATTTCCTATGGTCACTATTATTCTAGAAAAAATCTGTTAGCACTTGCCACATTGCATACGAAGTATCTTTCCCATGGAGACTAGAGATGATATGGTCTCGTACTCCCTCCAATATGAACCTCCTCTCCTTGGAAACACACTTCTTCCAATCTTCTAGATTCTCATCATTAGTTGTTGATGGTTTTGGAATATCATTATCAATTAATTCCTTCAACCCATTATCCTCTAGTACTACATCCATTTGGTCCTTCCATGTAACATAATTTGAGCTTCCCTCAAGGGAATACTCGAGCCTTAGTCCACCGAAATCAATCTTCTTAGTCCTAAAGGAAACCTACAACTTGATCTATGAATTCGAATCTCCTGCAATGACATTGAAATCTCTTCTCTACAGTGGTTCCAGCTCTTATACTATAGAAATTCCTTGTAGATTCAAACTACTAATTGTAATTTACTAAAAAAATATATTTGAATCTACTCTACTCATCAATTGAAATAGTTAAACATTTGTGAAGTAACGAAGCATACAAGAGAAAGAATTTAGTCAACACATTACACAATAATTTCCTAGTGAAAGCGGCATCTAAAAAAACCTTGTTATATGTATATTGCAATAGTCATAAAATATGAGAAGATTATGATGCTTTGCTCAAGCTCAAGTAACCTCTGCAAATCACAACATCCTAGACATGCCCAGGCCAATACTTAACCAATTTTCTGCTTGCCCAAGTGCCTATTTCCTTGTGTTCTTTCCTTGGGAATTAGCCCCCTACTAATCAGGGAAATTCCTCAATTGGAATTGTGCAATCCTCATAGGTCGTCCTCTAACTGCATGCACACCTATACAATTCAAATGATTATACAACTGACAGTACATTTTCCCTGAACTCCAATCTCAACTAGTTAACTCTTAGATCTAACAAGCATGAGTTATTTATAAGTGAATCATTAGTAAACTGGTTGATCATTGTAGGCAACACCACACTACTATACCTCCCACTAGTTCCTCCAATAGTTGGAACTCGTTTAACTGACATTAACTCAATTAAACTGAATTAATTAATTACAACTCAAAATAAACTCAACCAGGGCTCCCATAATGTAGGAGACACTCTACATGACTCAATTTAGACCCTCAACTTGAACTAACTGAGCCAACTAATTCAAAATAACTTATTTAACTAATACAAGTTGTCATGAGATGTGGAATTACAATTTTATTCCCAATTTACTTCAAGGACAAAATTAAATTAGGATTTTCATGTTGCATTTTCAACACTCCCTCAACATGAAATGGATTATCTGCTACCCCGATCCTGCCTTTATGAAACTCGAATTTTCATATTGACAATGCCTTTGTCAAAATACCTGCATCATGTTCCTCTATAGGAATGTACTCCAACAACATGATTCTCCTCTGCACAAAATCTTATAGATGATGATATCGGATGTCTATATGCTTGGACCGATCATGAAAAAACTGGATTCTCATAAAGTTTGAAACAACTCTGATTTTCATAGTAAACCATTGTAGGATCCACTTGTTGACCAAATAACCCAACAAGGATCTTCCTCATCTAGATAGCCTCATAAGTTGCTGGACTAGCAGCCATGTACTCTTCTTATGCCAAACTAAGTGTAATTGATCTTTGCTCTTGTTGTACCAAGAAACTTTTGTTGACCTAATACTGAAGATTCCCCCTATGTGCTCTTCCTTTTGGATGGACTCTCTACCTTATCTGCATTTGTGAAGCCTTGCATCTTAACTCCCTCTATCTGTCTATACCAAAGACCAAATTTAGTGGTACCTCAAAGGTATCTCAACACATGTTTAGTTGCCTTCCAATATAATTTGGTTGGCTTAACCATTGCTTAACTAAGTTGATTAACTGCAAAACATATGTTCGGTCATGTGTTCACCAAGGACATAAGTGAACCTTCAAGGTGTCTGTAAATAGTAGCCTCCACTACTTCACCTGAAGTGGCATATTCCTTCCTCTAGTTCCCTTATAGAGGAGTCTCCATGGATTTGTTGCTCTCCATGTGGAACTTCTTCAATATCTCATTGGCATACTTTCCCTGAGATACAAAGAGTTCCTCATATCCTTGCCATACTTCCATACCAAGGAAATAATGCATGAACCCCAGGTCCTTCATCTAGACTTCTCTTGCAATATCCTCTTTGCAAGATTTACCAACTTCTCATCACATGTTAGAATAAAATCATCGACATATAATATTATTATAAACAATTGATCTTCAACCACAATATGGTAAAGGTTTGCATCTGCTTCACTTTTGGTGAAGCCCAACCTGGTGAAATAGTTAACAATCCTGGTGTACCAAGCATGGGGTTTTTGTTTCAATCCATACAACGCTCGCTTGAGTCTACACACATAAGACTCTTTGTTGAAGGTCTCAAATCCTCCTGGTTGCTCAATGTACACCACTTCCTTAATCACATCGTTGAGGAATGATGTATTCTCATCCATCTGATGTATCTTCCATCTCATCTGCATTGAAAGTGATAGAATAGATTTGATTAAATATGACCTTGCTACTAGAGCAAAGGTCTCCTCGTAATCAATCGCCTCCACCTGAGAGAACCCTCTAGCCACAAATCTGGCCTTGTGTTTCTCCACACTCCCATCTGCTACTTGCTTTACCTTGTAAATCCATCTAGAACTCACCACTAACTTGTATGTTGGTCTTGGGACTACTTCTGAAACATTGGTTTTGATAATGGAGTCATATTCCTCTACCATGGCATCATCCCATACTGGTTGTTGCACTACTTCCTCGAATGAGGATGGCTCAATCTCTACACTCTCGCTCATCATATCCATGTAGCCAATGTACCGATATGGTGACCCTCTCTACCTGCGCTGTGATGTGGGTGCTCCCACATTCTCTCTAACATCATGCATCAATATTCCAGCCTCTCTGGTGTGCTTCCTTCCATCTCTGGAAGTCTCGGCACAAGTGGGTGCTTCCACTCTCTTCTTCTCTTCATGTGGTTGCTCCAAATCATCTTGAGGTTCTTCCTTTGGAGCTAAAAGCTCTTCATCTTCATGCAACTGAATTTCCCTCTCAAGGGAACATCTCATGGCCTTCTCTTCATCGAACTTCACATCTCTATGAACCACTGTCATCCTATGAGATGGCATGTACACCTGACAGTTGTGAGGTGTGTCAATGTACCCCAAAAATATTCACAACTCAGTTGTCAGGTCTAGATTTTTCTTTGCATCTTTGGTAACATGATAGTAGACTGGTGAACCAAAGATCTTCAAGTGTGCCATGTAGAAATTCTACAAATCTCACTCTAAGACCATGTAGAAAATTCTCGCTATAGATCACCTGATAATGCAATCTACTAAAGAAAAATACTTGATCTACTTCTACTATCAAACTTTGCGGAAGCTTAATCAATTTGAGTAAGATCAATCGGAACACATATAATAGAGAAGAAGAAAACATACACATGAAATGCAAAAGAATACGCTGGGGAAAGCCTCACCTAAAAACCCTGCTATCTGTATTATCATACAAGTGGAAATATCTCAGGATTAAACAAAGCTTTAGCTCTCAAGCTATCCAGCTCTCAGTACAATCCCTCAATATTGCTCATTGACGAGATAGACAACACATATGCCTTCCTTCAGTCCTCCAAGCCTCCTATTTCCTTGCGCAATTTCTCCTGGGTCCTCTAGCTACAACCGATGTGATTCTGACCTCACACACAACACTGACCTCTTAAATAACTGTGCAATCATGAAGGAGATAATTCCTTCTGCATGGATGAGTTTTCTTTATAGGAAAATTCCTCCAACTGATATTACATTGTCCCTTCCTTTAATCTGAACTGGGTCTTTCTGTGAATTGACATGCATGAGTTATTTATGAGAGAATATTCAGTTATCTGGAGAACACTAGTTGCATGCATGCATGCATTAACTGACTGAACTCATAATTAGTTACTCCAACTATTTGGAACTAATTTAACTGGACTTAAATCGATTAACTGAGCTAACTAATTACAACTCAAATACAACTCATCCTTATCTCCTTAATTAAAGGATAACTTCCTCGATCAAAGGGATAATTGTTTCATGTCTTCATAAGGACTTCATGTTTGATTTTCTCGAACTAATTAACTCAAGACAAATTAATTAATTATTTTTCAAACAGCTGCTGAGACCAAATTCGAATTTTAATTCAGGGACTAATTAAAATTGGAATCTATCCCGAAATTATATTTATAGCAATGTTATTTTTAGCATTTCTATTTTTTGCTATTTCCAACAAAGTTGGAGTATATCCTGAAATGCTATTTATAAGAATTCTATTTTTATAATTTCTATTTTTAGCATTTCTTGTTGCCATTTTCAACACTCCCTTTCAACAAGAAAGGCATTCAACTTGAACCCAATCCTAAACCTTTGGAATGTTCTGCATGCAACACTTCTCTCAAGTGGTGTTGCTCCAGCAACTCCAGAAACAAAAAATATCCAACATGAATCAAAATGATGCCTCTATCATCAAAGTCTCTGACTGTTATTGCCTCTGTCGACTGAAAACTCTACACCTCTGTGCTCTTCAGTATCTGACTAATCTAGCCTGTATCACTTTGATCTCTGACTGCATCAATCATATTGATTCCTCCTGTTGCATCCATGTTGTTGCTGGTCCTATCTCCCAGCATTGCATCCGCACTACACCTCCTCTCATCATGTTGCGTCGTGCTGCCCACTGTTGCACTATAACTCAGTTACTGAGAAGTAAGTAACTGACTTCCCTGTTTGGCTATAAACATCCTCTGATGTCAAAGCTTCCTCTACCACTCCATTTGCATATGTCTCTACCCACTCAGCCAGTCCTGCTACTCTTTGTCAAGGCTCCCATAGCAAGGTCTAATCAAAGAGGATGGGTACCTTAAGGATCCTACTCCTATTTTAGCCTTCTTGGGACTATCGCATCACATTGCCCCACCTCCCACCTGGAGGTATGGCTACATTTTATCCCTCTGCCCACTTGGCTCACAATTTCCCCCTATTGGAGGTTTCTGCATGAGTGGATGCCTCCACTCGGTCTCCTCTTAGCTTCTCCAATTGTGGCTGCTCCACAACCTCCTGAAGTTGCTTCACCAATTGTGTCTCCTCCAAAATTGTCTGAGACTTCTTCTGGCGGTAGATGATGAGAGGTAATGTACTCTCCCTCTCAACCACCAAGTCCCCAACAGTTTTCTTGCTCCTCAAGGCTTTGCATGCATCATGTACCTCAAGTGCATACAAGTTCTTGGCTAGCACATCAATCTGTTTCATCTTTCCCACCATCACGAAATTTTCTGGAAAAAGAGCTGATTTTAAATCAGTAATATCTCCCTCATCTAAACTTTGATTTAGCCAATTTTTTTTTTATTTGGGTATTTTTCCATAAGGGATCCAGATCTGCTATTTTTTCTGAAAATTTTGCACAAAAAGATTTCAAATCTGCTCTGAAAACTCGCAGCCCAATTTTTTTTTTTAACTTCAAATTCTCTTCTTCGTATATTGTTCACTACTCTGATAAACTTGGCTCCGGTGCCATGTAGAAATTCTGCAAATTCTCTAAATCTCACTCTAAGACCATGTAGAAAATTCTCACTATAGATCACCTGATAATGTAATGTACTAAAGAAAAATACTCGATCTACTTCTATTATCAAACTTTGCGAAAGCTTAATCAATTTGAGCAAGATCAATCGAAACACATATAACAGAGAAGAAGAAATCATACACATGAAACACAGAAGAATACTTTGGGGAAAGCCTCAGCTAAAAACCCCACTATCTATATTATTATACAAGTGGAAATATCTTAGGATTACACAAAGCTTTAGCTCTCAAGCTATCCAGCTCTCAGTACAATCCCTCACTACTGCTTATAGATAGAATAGACAACATATATGCCTTCCTTCAGTCCTCCAAGCCTCCTATTTCCTTGTGTAGTTTCTCTTGGGTTCTCCAGCTGCAACCTGTGTGATTCTCACCTCACACACAACACTGACCATTGAAATAACTGCGTAACCCTGAAGGAGATAATTCCTTATGCATGGATGAGTATCCTTTATAGTAAAATTCCTCCAACTGATAGTACATTGTCCCTTCCTTTAATCTCAACTGGGTCTTTCTATGAAATGACATGCATGAGTTATTTATGAGAAAATATTCAGTTATCTGGAGAACACTAGTTGCATGTATGCATGCATTAACTGACTGAACTCACAATTACTTCCTCCAACTGTTTGGAACTAATTCAACTGGACTTAACTCAGTGAACTGAGCTAACTAATTACAACTCAAATACAACTAATCCTTATCTCCTTAATTAAGGGATAACTTCCTCAATCAAAAGGATAACTATTGCATGTCTTCACAAAGACTTCATGTTTGATTTTCTCCAACTAATTAACTCAAGATGAATTCATTAAATATTTTCCAAGTAGCTATTGAGACCAAATTCGAATTTTAATTTAGGGACTAATTAAAATTGGAATCTATCCCAAAATTCTATTTATAGCAATGTTATTTTTAGCATTTCTATTTTTTTCTATTTCCAACAGAGTTGGAGTATATCCTAAAATGATATTTTTAGCATTTCTTGTTGCCATTTTCAACATGCCACACCTAGTTTCTTACCTGAAAACGCTTCTTCTGATGTACTCATCCCGAGAATCTGATGAGGACTCATGTTCTACACATATACATTTGTGTTTCATGCTTCATCCCACAAGGGAAACGGTAGGCCTTGATCATGTAACATTACCCGTGCATCTCCCACAATATTTTTGTTCTTCGTTTCTGCCATCCCATTCTGTTGTGGCTTATGGGGCTCTATTAATTCTCGTTAAATTCCTTCTGATGCATAGAATTTCTTCAATTCATTCGACACATATTCTCCACCATTATTTCTCTTGAGAGCCTTCACTTTCATGCCAGTGTCTTTCTCAACAAGTGCTCTAAATTCACAAAATTTAGAGAATGTGTGATATTTCTTATGCATGAATAAAATCCAACACTTATGTGATAAAGCATCTACAAATATTACATAATACCTATGCTTGGTCATGGAGGCTATCGAGAACGGTCCACACACATCTGATTGAAAACTTTGAAGGATCGCTTGCACTCTTTTATCCTTATCATGAAAGGTGGCTTTGGTGTACTTCCCCCACGTACACCCTTTGCATGTGTCTCTCTGCTCTAGTGCACCCTTGGGAAGTCTTGTAGAAATATGTTGCATGACCTTCAAAGCTTTGTGGTTCAAGTGGCCCAATATTCTATGCCACAACTCACCGATGTCTCAGCTATGCACCTTCTCTACTTTTGCACTCAAAGTAGCACAGTCTTATACATCCAATTTGTAGAGGTTCTTCACCCGAACCCGATCCACTTCACTTTTCCTGAGGCTAGGTGATGAAGCAAATCCTTTCCTTTGTTGAATATCACATAGTAGCCACAGTCCTCCAACATAGCAATTGAAACCAAATTATTCTTCAAACCTGGAATATACATGACATATTTTAATGTGAGAGGATAACCAGACTCCCTCCGAAAAGTAATAGTACCAATGTCGGTCGCACTATATGTTCCATCATATCCCATTTCGATGTGCATATGGAGTTCCTTCTCCTCCAAGTCACTAAATAATTCTTTGTTTCTGGTCATGTGGAATGAGGCTCCACTATCCAAATACCACACACTAGCCATCACCTATGTCAACATGCAAGTGACGAGGGTGAAATCCAACTCGAATTGTGAAGCAAGAGCTTCACCTGCCACCTTGACTAGAATCTGATTTGGAATGGGATGTCTTCCCTTTCCCTTTCTTCACCTTTCCAACTAAAGCACATTTGTCCTCATCATCATGCTTGGATGAGGATCCATCTCTAGTGTTCTACTGAATCTCTTCTTGCACCAAGTCGGACCACAAACACCCACTCAGGTAGCTTCTCCCTCCCATTTGCCAAATCCTGGTAGTTTTGCTTGCTTTTGGGAAGGGCTAGAAGTGATAGGTTGACCAAATCATCTTTAACAATTGTCACACCAATACTTCCAATCTCATCCCAAAACTAGGTGAACTTGGTCAAGTATTTTGGTATTATGTCGCCCTTCTCCATCTTGATTTTCCTGAGATTTTCCTTTATCGCCAGCTTCCTGTGGTCACAATTATTTTGAAATAGGTATTTCAAGGCCTTCCACATTGCATATGGAGTCTCCTTACCATGGAGGTTCAAGACAATATGATGTCAGACTCATTCTAGGATAATCCTTCTCGCATTTGCAACACATTTTCTCCACTATGCCAGATCTTGAGCATCAGTTGCTAGAGGCTTAGGAATATTTTTTTATATGAATTCCTTTAGCTAGTTGTCTTCCAATACTACCTCCATCCTATCCTTCCAAGCGTTATAGTTCGAAATACCCTCAAGGGCATATTCGAGTCTCAACCCGTAGAACGACATCCTACTGGATTTGAAGTATGATACTGCAAATGTGATTTCTCCTGCAAAAGACAAACTTGTATTCTCCTATTTTAGAGTGACTTCTGCTCTAATACCATGTATAAATTCCTTGTATATTCAAAATTATAATTGTAATTTACTAAAAAAATAGACTTGAATCTACACTACCCATCAGCGGAAACATTTAAATGATCATGAAATCACGAAGCATACAAGAGAAAGAGTTCAATCAACACATTACACAATGATTTCCTAGGGAAATCCACAACTAAAAAACCCATGCTATGTGTATATTGCATTAGGCAGAAAATATGAGAAGATTACAATGATTCTTCAAGCTCGAGCAACCTCTACACTATCTCTATCTGTCTCACAACATCCTAGACAAGCTCAGGCCAATACTTAACCAATCTAATGCTTGCCCAAGTCCTTATTTCCTTGTCTTGATTCCTTGGGAATTAGCCCCGTATTAATTAGGGAAATTCCTCATTTGGAATTGTGTAATCCTCATAGGACTTCCTCTTAGTGCATGCACCACCTATACAATTCAAATGATTATACAATTGATATTGCATTGTCCTTGAACTCCAATCTGAAATAGGTAACTCTCATATCTGACATGCATGAGTTATTTATGAGTGAATCATCAGTTAATTGGTTGATCACTGCAGGTAGCACCACATCACTAGACCTTCCACTAGTTCCTCCAACATTTGGAACTAGTTTAACTAACTTTAACTTAGTTAAACTGAGTTAATTAATTACAAATCAAAATAAACTCAACCAGGGATCATAAAATGTAGGAGACACTCTACATGACTCAAGTTAGGCCCTCAACTCTAATTAACTAAGCCAACTAAGTCAAATTAACTTAGTTAAGTAATACAAGTTGTCATGAGATGTGGAATTATAATTTCATTCCTAATTTAATTCAAGGACAAAATTAAATTAGGATTTTCTTGTTGCATTTTCAACATATACCATGTAGAAATTGATGTGTAGATTCAAAATTTCTCATGAAATTTACTAAATCATAAGACTTGAAGCCACTTTACTAATCTACGGAAGTTAATTCACCATCTAAAACAATAATCATTGACATGCAAAAGGAAACATCACACATACACAGATTTTTATCTAGGGGAAAGCAACTGCTCAAAAACCCTTACTGTTTGTATTGCATTAATCATAAAATAGAGAAGAAATATAATGCTTGCTCAAGATTGAGCACATCCTACACTAGTATAGTCTATCCCCCTACCTGACTGACTGAACCTAGCCCAACACTTATACAATTTCAAGCCTTCCCAAGCTCTTATTTCCATGCATTATTCCCTTGGGAAATTGCCCCTATTATTTAGGAATTTCACACCAAGGAATTATGCAATTACCATAGGCCAATCCTCTGACTACATGCACCAATTGTACAACTTGGATTAGTTTACAACTGATATTACACTACCCTTGAACTCCAATCTCAACTGGGTAACTCAAATTTGCTACATGCAACAATTACTTTGGGCTAATTGATCAGTTAACTAGTTGATAACTCACTGTGGTTGAAGTTACACACCCACAACTTGATCTCCACTAGTTCTTTTGACAATTATAACTAGTTAAACTAACAATAACTCAAATTAACTGAAATATATTGCTATAAATTAGCAATCAATCATGTAGAACTAAACTTAGGAGCCTCCAACTCGAATTTACTGAGTTAATAGAGTGACAAGAGCCATGTCACCTTAGTTAACTACCTCCAAGTATTTTGATAAAATTGAAACTCGAATTTTAATATAGTTTAACCAAGGAAAATTCAGAACTAGATTTTCTTGTTGCATTTTCAACACTCCAGTGTTCACTAACAAACCTTCTCCTAGGTTTTCCCCCAACAAGTATGTTGTTAGTTCCCTCATAAGGGTTTTTTTTCCTGTTGTTTACTCCTTCATTCCATTTGTACTCCCCTACTTGGTCCAAACCTACTATGTGATGGGATGATCCACATAGAACCCACTTCCAAATAGGGATTCTATCATTCCTAACATCCCAGGGTTCCTACTATGTTGTACCCTTTGATAGAAGTGTCACCCACTCAGTAGGATGCCAACTCATAACCTATCTCCAACCCAAGTAACATAGCCTTCTATAATAGGGTATGTCAATTGTAACCATAACACCTCTAGAGTCAATGACCTCCATGATAATGTCTCTCCCACTAAGCATCAGCGAGCTCTAAAAAAATACCACCATGTTGTCATTATGCTACTCTGATTATATCTAGGATTCAAATATTCCAAAGTCTTATCTCCTGATCCTGCAACCTGATATGCATGCCATCCTATAAAAGAAACTTGCATGTTCAATGTCATCCATCCATACTACTCCTATGAGTCCTCAAATCATCTATGTATAGCCTAAAATCTTGCTCATGTGGACTCATGGTGCTACAAGCGTAGTCTATGTATGCCTAAACAGGGCTACTGCACAACTCAAGAGTACATTTATGTTGTTTCCTCCTTATCATTCCTATTTGTCTCCCAACATTAGTGAGGTTAGCCACTATCCTTGCATTCCAAGCTCCCAATCCCTTAAGCACATTGTCTTGTTATAATATTGTGTCCTTTAGTGCACTAGTTTTCTCCTTTATTACTGAAAATCCCTTTTTAATCTCTTCAGGAGTATGTTCTCAGTGACTACCATTTGAAATCCCTGGTGAAGTGGTACTCTATCCTATGTTACTACTGTCATCCTCCCAGTGATGGTATTTTTAGATGGCATAGAGTTTTCATCCACACAAAAATTTTCAACATTTTCTTCTTCTTTTACCAACACTTCTTCAAACAAGTTTTAGTTTCCCTTCACATTTTTTGACCACACTATGTACCAAGTTGTAAGCAATCATTGAAGTAACCTATTTTCGGTTCAAAATGACCAACAATAAAGATACAATGGGCTATAAAATAACATTTCTTTCATCAATAATTTGAATCATAATGGCTTTCATGTGATCCTGGATAGTTGTGTCATGATCCTTATTGATGGCATTGAATAAATGGTGAAATATTTATAGGACAAGATCATTATAATCTAAACCAATCATGATAACACATGATCTTACATTTATTATTAATTCTAGGATCTTACCCATTTTCTTGAGAGAATGACTTCTGATGTCACCTAATCCACCAAAACATTCAATTATTAATTGCAAGATCTCTCGAATGGTATCCTCCTTATATGGAATGTTAGGAGCTGAATTGAAACAACAAACCTTACCTCCTTATCCTCATGTCTTAGTAATTTTTGCTCACCCAAGTCTACCATTGTTAGGACCATGATTGCCTACATTAGTTGGGAAGGTGTCTGATCCACCTTATACAAGCATTTTTCAACCTCCTCTAATGAGAAGAGAAGGATATATTTTGATGGAGAAAGGTTTCCAAGCTTGTCACGTGTAATAAAATGTTAATGCGGTAACTCCATCTTTCCTAGGAACCAAACAATAACTACTGAAATTGAAGTCAAAATCAATTTGGATTCTACCTCCCATTGCTAAGCCCCATCAGGTTGACAAGATGCACAACCCTTATACCACTATAATATTCCCACTAAAATGTGCCTAAACTTTTGACTTTTCCTTCAATAGTTTTCACAAACACTTAGAGAGAAATGTTTCATCAAATATTTTGAAGGAAAATAGAGTGGAACTCATAGAGACATTTTTATAAAGCCTTGTTCAACATATAAACATGGTAAACTTCCTTGAACAAAAATTGACTTTGAACCAAATTTTATTGATTCTTATATAGGAAATTACATGCCAATTTACTTAAGAACCATAGAAGAATCATCGCACTATTTTGACAATGTGTATGTCTATAGGAATATTGGCTCCTTCAGATGGCTTGGACTTCACAAAGTCTTCTAATTTTGGCCTCCCTAGAGGATAGGAAATGTTCTTCTAAACCTAATAACACTATTACAAGATCAATGTTGTAGGTTGCTAAGTTTGGCTTGTCAAAAGAGTGTTTGAAAATGGTATGCCCAACCTCCTTCATGAATGTTTTTTTATAGCCCATGATGAACTTCCAAGAGATCTCCTCAAGCCTTAACAAATATGTAACCTCTTTACTAGATTAATTCAACTTCTAAGAAAGATAAACTTGGCCTCAATCTCTACTCAGAAATCTATCTTACTCCAATAGGGAGCTTGGGCCACCAATTTATGGGAAGTTTCAGTGTTGTTATAGGTCAAACTTGACCCTTATCTTATCTTTTGATCAGATATAAGAATGATTTTTTTTCTTGCTAATTTTCCAGAAGAACTCAGCCTCTCTTCTTGATCCCATTGACCTAATTACAAGGTATATCTTTAGCCTTTTAATGATGAGGATCTCATACTTGGGTACCAGCCTGCAAAAACAAGTTATTCGACCCTTGGATTGATGACAAATCAGCCTCTTAAGGATATGGTACTTGGCCCCTAGAGTGTAAGGAATTTGGTCTCCAATGCGGAAATAAACTCAACTGCAAGGTTAATTACTCGACCTCTTACTATAAAATTATGCCTCCTAAAAGCTCAATAAATCGACCTATATAGAGGAGATAATACGACCTACTAATATGGCCTACAAATAATATTACTCAACTATAGTTGTGTAGTAAATTAACATGCCAAATGAGATGGTAATTTTGTCTAGAATTAAACAATAACTTGGCTAAATTTTGTTTACTCTTGATGATAAATTTGGCCAATACTCGGTTAATTTTAGCTTGCAAATAAGAACGTCAATTGCAAATAAATAATAGTAATGCAAACCCAGATGTGGGTGCATTTACATTACATTAATGAAGGGTCTATGCCGTGCCGGCATCTAGTCCTGCAGGTGGTAGGATAGCACATCATCCCAAGATCTCCCGCGGATGAAGATGGATTACAATCAGTACTTGCAGATCAACTAGCATTTGGAATTAAATGCGCAGTTTGTTCAAGACACTTCGCCTGAAGTTCCATTTATGGCTTCCTTGGCTCTCTCTGCTATTATTTACCTTTGGCCTCCCTACATTAGCCTGCCTCAGATTTTGCATCCTTGCAATGCTTCGAAGGTGGCATTGAATATCTGGTTCATAACTTGTCACTGGCTCCCTTACATCGACACTTGCTTAGTTTCGCCCTACTCTTCATCTCCTTCAAGCTGCCCTATTACTTTGACAATGGTGCGTCGTCGCGGTAGTTGTCGCTGAGGTGGCAGTCATGGAGGCTGTGGGCGCTCTCAGCCTGCTCCCCCGCCTGTTATTCCTCTGGCTTCGGCTTCCCCTCCCTCTGACATTCGCAAGCCTTTTCCACACAACTCTTTTCAAACCACCCATTTCAAGTTTCAAAGTCGCCTCAATCAACCTGTTCTCTCAGCCAGCATCACTATAATTTTTGCGGAGGAAGAAGCTCGGCCCACTGTTTCGGTGAATACCTGAACAACGTAGTCTCAGGACGAAAGCGCGTAGCAGGGGGAAGACGTTGGCATTGTGTTCAATTGTGGTGAATTGCAGGCTAGAGGAAATGACCCTGATGTTTCCAAGCCTCCAGACAGCAACCTACAGGAAGTCTCGGCCTCTGTTCACCCAACGAGTGGTTCTGGTGGCATTTGGCGTTTGGCAGCTCTTCCAGGTGGCAGTGGTTTAGCTAATGAGGACACTGTTGATGACTAGTGGATGGGCAATCCATGTCCAGTGGAGAAGGAAGCTCTAGAACATGAAACTGATGCTTGAAGACTCCTGGGCCATGTCTAATTCCCTGTTCTTCCCTCTGCTCTTCAGTTCAATTTGCTACGCCTATATGGCTTTCATCAATGTCTTTTTGTATCAGGTCTTTAGTTCTGTTGTAGTTTCAGGTCTTTGGCTCTCCAATTTTGCTCATGGTTATCTGGGCAGTTTAGATAGTATGGTCATAGCTTTTCTTTTGTCCTTTTCTGTGGTTTACCAACATGGCCAGTTCTCTTTGTATGGCCTTGGGCTTTTGTATCTAGTTAATCTCAACCCTGGGACAGTTTGTATGTACTACTGGACAGTCTTGGATCTCCTCTGAAGTCTCGACCGCATTGTAACTGTATTTTTACTTTTTATTAATAGAATTAGCCTTTACTTAGAAAAAAAAATAATAGTAATGCAAACACCACAATACTTCATTCTAATATTAGGAAGACAAATGCACAAATTAATATTTGATGAGAAGCTTAAATGAATTATCCTAATCCACATTTCCTACTAATTAAGTGTTAACAAGGAATTTGGTTGATCCCTCCAAATGACTAGCTAGTGTGTATCTTGCAACATTGAAACTAGTTTTAATACCTATGGAGAATAGTTTCACCCCTGAAAAATATCCACACTCAGGGTTACAAACCCTTACATAAATCTCAATAAGCCCACAAGATCAACTCATCAAATATCTAATGATGTCCACAAATCAGCTCTTGCTTCTATTTTATTATGATGGCTTGTTGAAATACCATGGGTTGTTTGAATACCATGGATCACCTTTTCCTTCATTAAATAAAGTGACTTTTTAATATTATTTTCCTCAGTCATCTTAATAAATTAATTTCTACTTTGAGATTCCTCAATTTATTTCAATTTTTAGCCCATGGGAATGACTAGGCTACTGAGATGGTCTTTGTTGCCCATTTCTAGCAAAAGGGACATTACATCTAAAACCTTTTAGAAACAGCTTGAGGCACTAAATGGTATTTTTCATGGATAAAAAAATTCCACTTAAGCGCCACAACCACTAGTGTTATTATACATTCAAATACCTTTCTAACAATGCAAGAAAGACCAATATATATGAAAAAGTTATGCCATGTGAAAGTTAACTTTCTGATTTTGATAACCATAATTCAAGAGGATGTCACCTCAACCCCCATTAGTTATGGAAAAGGGGCTAGCCATGTGATCATGATGAAAAATACCCTAGAAGTTTTGATATTGTAACTCTAGATAAGAGTTGAACAAGTCAAACTTAACCACTAGTAGGTTATCATGTTGTGTTATAACCAAGCCACTAGGAGGGAAATGGGTTCCCATTCTATTGGAGTGCATTTTGTTCCATAGATGAGCAGAGTAGTTGAAAGCAGATAGAGAGAGAACAAACAAAGAGGTTTTGTGTACTATATCAACCCAAAATCCACAGGTCTCACTCCTTTATACTTGCATTCATTTAGATTTAGAGAAAGAGAGAGCAAGGCAACCTCACCTTCCAACAAGGTATTCTGAAGAAAGGATTTCCTAGCTCATATCTTGTGTTCACTGTCATTTGTGATTTTATCTCATTGTTTTCTATTTTCCATATTTTATCTACCGCCTGCATAAGCAGGACATAATAATTAACGAATCTAGAAATCTGAGGAAAAATTAACCCTCAATATAGATTTAGATTTTCAAATATACTTTAGTAGATTCGTGGTGATGAACTATCCAATGGAATATCCACAACAATTTACAAATTATTATTAATATAAATCATAAAGTCAGTGGCATTCATAATATTATTATAATTAGCATTAACTTTTAAATATTAACATATTATAACTATTAACATAAGTTTAATATCTGAGTGAACATATTATATGGTATATCCTATATTGATTTTATGCTTTAAATTAGTCAACTAATATTTTAGGTTTTGGGTAGTGTTATTATTTTTATACCTAAATATTTGGTTGGTTAGATTGCCCTTGTGATTTGTGTATTTATTTGGCTCAATTTCCCTTTTTGTAAACAATTTTTTTTGTTAATGTTGGAGCATGTTATGGATTCAAAAAAGGGAGCATTGTGGATCTTATAAATAACACCAAAAATTATCCATACTCATATGGACCCCATATAGTACCACTTTTTTATATTTGATTTTGTCTAAGTGAGGAACTAAGTGGCATAACCTTGAATTTCTTCAATATTGTTGTACATCATCCTTTGGGAAATGATTAATCGGCCCTATAGTTCAAAGGTGTGGGATTTGAAATCGCCCAAGTTTATCATGTCAGTGTTTTGTTGGCTTGTCTCTTATTCTAACTACTCCATATTTTGTTTGTATCTCTCGACCTTCTTTATCATGTTTCTAATATTTAATTCAAAATCCTAGAGGGGAAAACCCTACAAAAGCTATACTAATTGGAATGGTTATTTTGTTTATAATCAATGGGGTTTCAATGGCGACTATGAGTTTAAGAACTTCTAGTTATTTAGTTATTTAAGATCTTTTCTCCATTGTCAATCCTTCTTCATGTGCCAATATTAAGTCATCATTAGTGATGTGGGAAATTTTGTAGATCTATTCTTCTTGTTCAACCTCATTTTGATATGTCCAATATACTTACAAGCATGATATTGAAAACCTACTACATTTAGAAGGTCATGTTTTTGGAATATTTATATACCAAAATGAAAAGAAACTAAGGCTTTGGCTTCCATGATTGCATATTTTACACCTTTGATTTCATATGCTCCTATGCAGAATGACGAGGCCGCAATGCCTTCTTGTTTGCCCCAACTCCATTGAAGGTTTACTATATTCTATTACATCCTTGGAAAATTTCCAAAGGAGTGACAGATCTTATTCTACCTTATCACAATATCCCTAATTTTCATTTGCTACAAAAGCATGTTAATATTGTAGCCCTTTTATATTTCAATTCCCTTGATATGTCATGTTTGAAAAAAAATTAAATCCTATGACATGTGTTTCCTCTTTACTTCATGTTACAAGTGTTGAGCGATTAACTTTTCATTTCTTGTAGCCTCATGGGTTTTACAATCACGTGGCCATGTGATATGTCACATCATTAAAACTTATGAATGTGAGTGGTGGCCCTTACCCATTGTATTTCATCCTTCAACAATTTGCAGGCATGTGATATATCACATCCCACTAACTTTTTCTTTGTTACCTCCTTTAAAGTTTTGTATCCTTGCAATACATTATTCATATGCAAGTTCATTTTCATAATGATGTTTGAAATTTAGCAATGTGTCATATACTTATAGCTTTTACAAAATTGTGGTGTATTACATCTTTTGAAAGTTCACAAAATCAAGCTTGTTGTGATATTTCACAAGGAAGGAAACTTTGAAGTGAAGAGAAACACTTTAAGGCTTGCCAGAAAAATGACTGGTAGTGAGATTGTAAGGCAATCCAAAATTTGAGATATCCATTCAAATCATTGAAATTATGAACTAGATTGTTATTGGACCTTAAGTCATCCTCTTGGGGATTTAATTCAAAGAAAGAGCACATAAATTTCTTCAAATTGGATAAGAACAAGTTTGGATTATCTTGAAATCAAAGAACGAAACTATAAGGAGGGACCCATACTTTTTTCCCTAGTTAAATGACAGAGGAAAAAAGAAAGGGGAAGTTTTTGCTTATTGAACAAGACACAAAAGTGACAAGTTTATGATACATGGAATGTGACAAATAGAATTAGCAATTATGAGCTACAAACTAACTTGATAAAGAAAATGTCAAAGATTGTTATGAGGTAGGAAAATAAACTATGGATTCAATGCAAATAAATATATCCATCATCAATCAATCATTCATTCAACTCAAAAGAATAAGATATTAAAAAAATAGACAATAATTTTGAAAAGGATGGATTTCAAAATTTAAAGGGGTGGTCTCTCGAGTCGACGGACTTAGGGTTTGTTGAGGCCTCAATAAAATCACAATCAACTATTTTTAGATGCATAAATAAGGATTGCTTCCTAGTCTTGGCTTCCTTAAGCATAATGTCATGTAACATCATTGTTGAGAGTTAGTTCCCAATATTCATGTATATCATCATCACTTATATCTTTGCACTCTTCATACTTAACCAACATCTAATATTTATTTGTCCACTTTCTAATCTTATGAATGTAAGGAATAGTCATCCACTTTACCCATTGTTAATATCCATCAATCTTCACCATAAACTCATATTAGTTCCTTGATGTATTGACCATTCTACTCCTTAACAAGTATCTTAAACTTCTTGTACTTTTTGAACACCTCATATTTCTTTTCTAAGGAGAAAAAAATATTTTGATAATGTTCATTGGTAAACATAATAAGGTACTTGGCACCTCCTTTTAGCCTTATTTCTATTAATCCACACACACCCATATATATCAAGAAGACTAACACTACAAGTCACTTCCTTGATAAACTTCGGAGAAAGTCCTTCTTAGGCTCCTTTTTCATAACATAATTGTAATAAACCCCTAGAATCACATTATAGCCACAAAACTTGTTGATTCTACAAACCATATTACTTACCCTTTCCATATCCCTAGCACCAAGATGTCATATTTTTTTATGACACAATATGAACCTATAATTGATAACAATTACTAGGGCACATTAGTATCCTCTATTCACACCAATAAATTTCCCTACCAATTTCTCTATCAATTTTGTCTTAAATTATCTAATTGTTGACATCCTAACGAATTTGTGCAAGCCTCGTTTTTGACACCCCTAAATAAATTATTGTAATTCCTTTGTAACAAACATTTCAAATTTTTAAAGATGATTGTAACATTAGCACTCACCATCTTTCTTGCCAACAACAAGTTTTTCTTAATCTATAATGCATGTAATATCTTGTCATATTTCCTTTACCTTGTTAATTCACAATATAACTAACATAGGTCTCTAATCTTTAACCTGGACATCGTTCCCCATATACACTTTCCTTCTTTCTTCCCACTTCCAATTCTAATAAGACCGCTCTTGACTTAAGACACATGTGATAGTATGCCCCAAATTTGATCCACTAACTCTATTGGATCTCTCCTACAAAGTTACATGTGGAGAATAGATATTTTTCCCAACACAATACCATCATCTACCTTATTTTCCTAGGTCATTTTCTTATTCTTTTATTGTTATGTTTTAGGCACAAATTATTTGCTTATCCCTTCTCACAATACACATAATAAATATTTTCCTAACCTTAATACTGGTTCATCAACATAATAGAATGAAACCTTTGTGAATATAACATTAACCCTTCCATTTACTCTTTTAAATTTCTGTTACCTTCACTCTTTATAAAAATATCATTACCTTCGCTCTTTATAAAAATATCATTAATAATTTGTTGAGATTCAAAAACTCTAACCATATTCCCAAAAATATATCACTATAAATTTTCATGACGTGGATAAATCACTAAATATAATTTCCACCTATTATTCAATTTTCATGACTTGGATAAATCGTTGTATATACTTTCCACCTATTATTCAATTTCCATGACTCAAGTAAATTTCGAGATATAATATCCACATATTATTCCTTTAATATCCACATATTATTCCTTTATTACTTACTAATTATTTACAAAATTATCATGCGATAATATCATGATTGGCACATCTTCAAAAAACCATTTCAACATAATCATATTATTAGTTAAAAAAAAAAATATTTACTATGACCTTTTCATACATATTTTAAAGGGTTTTTTTGGGCTTCTTTTACAAGACAAAATACATTGTTATGAACTTTTGTTTTCAAGCTTTTGTGATCCATAATGAATTAAGCAAAGTCTTTCGATAGGCTGACGCGTTCAGAACCAACAAGTGTGGTTCATCGTCAGGATCAGATGAAGAGGCAAACCATGGCAAGGGCTTAAATAAATAGCAATGTAGAGACATAATTTCAAGTAACCGCTATATTTGAACAATAATATTTAAATTATGATATCAATTTATTAATATATTAAAAACAAATATTGGTAAGTAACGGCTATATTACACTGCTAGTTTTTGAAAAATAATATTTAAATTAATTTATTAAAACCAAATATCAATAGCTTTTTGAAAAAATAATATTTAAATAATGATAGTAGTGTATTAATTTATAGAAAATATAATAAGTAAGGACTAGTTTTTTGAAAAAATAATATTTAAATTAATATATTAAAACAATATAACCTAGTTTTGAAAATATATTTAAATTAGATATTAATTTAATTAAAAACAAATATTAACTAACCACTATAATTAAACAACTAGTCTTGAAAAATGATATTTAATTTAATTTATTAAAAAAGGTCAAACTCAAACAAGGAGGGAAGTAAAAAATTATAAAAAGGAGTAAAACCCCTTATCAGGAATCATTAAAACATGAAATATTAATGGAATTAAAATAAACTAATAAAAAATAACTAAATAAAACAAAAATATACACCACTCAAAAAATAATAATAATAATAAATAATAAACATATATATATATATATATAATATATATATATATTAATAAATATTCATAAAAATAATCAATAAATAAAACAGGGTCAACCACAAATATAAGGGATGGAGGCTCATTAAACAAATAACAAAAATACAAAAAGATTTTAAGAAGAATAGGATGATAAAATACATTAAAAAAATAAATAAATAAATATAATAATATAAAAAAAATAATAAAAAAAAAAACCATGAAGGATCAAGAAAATGAACTCTAATGAAGAATAAATCAACAACAAATACTATAAAAATGACACCAATACCTACATAGATAAACAAACAAAAGAAATAAATCCCAAAAGGAAGCCTAAAAAACTAGGAGGACAAGACAGGGACCCAACTTCTACTAATATTCCAACCATCATCTCTATTCAAATTATTGGGTCTTTTTTCAATTTCTAGGGCCTCCCTCAATTTATGTTAATGGAAATGATTGACCCTAGCAACGATATGGGCCTCCTCAATGCAGATGTGATGCTTAGATTTATCTGCATGCTCTGCCAAAGCATAGGAGCAGGTCTTGCCATGATTGATGCCAGCGACATTCTCACGAATCCTTTGATTAATCAAGTGACCAATCTCACTAGTTGAGAGTATATGTTTTTTTTTTGTAAGCTAGGATGGTACTCATTCTATTACTTTGATCAACAGAACATTATAGCATATCCAGAAAAACAATTTAAGCCCGCCCTCTAGGGGAAACCGGGACATAGCGCCATCTATAGTTTTTAATAGCAGCCCAAAAATAATAGGTCCACAGCCTGACAGACTTAGCTAAGTAAACTATGCAGTCTTGAAACTTACTGAAACTATTGCTAAAACTACTAGTCTGCATAACATGATTGCTCCTATCTTGCACATGAACAGAACCAAAACAAAAAAACCACTTGCAGTTTCTAACCATCTATTAACTCAGTCGATGCCGCCATCCGTATGCTTGTTTGCAGCTCCCTCTGGTCCAGAGTGGTCTCGATTCAGCATTTGCTGGATAACATCCAGCTGCTCCTCCTGCTTAGTCATAGCAATATGCAGGTAGCTCAGTTCTCTGCGAATAATTTGATCTCCGAGAGCCAGCTCCACCATCTCTTTGGCCACGTGCTCCATGGCCTTGGCAAGAAGCCCCTTCATTACCCAATAAATATGCAGCGATTGTTTGATTAAGGACATCCTTCCTCTGGTATGACCCGGGTCGTGAAGGAGAAATTCCAATTCTTCCATTTCCTCATCAGACTGATTCTGCAACGCTTCCTCTTCAAGGTAATCCATGATTCGATGCACAGCCGGGTGGGAGTGACGGAGAAAGGCCTGCTTAGCCCGACAAACGCAGAGGTTAACAGTTTCCCTGGGTTTTCTGCCTTTGCCCGAGCGCCTGGAAGTTTCGCCCTCCTCCTTCACGGGCTCTCTCTGCCCCTTGCCCCGCTTGCCCGGCAGGTCTCTTTCACTGTCGGGAGAAATGCTATGCTTCCGCAGTCCAAAGCGGCGGGTCCCCGCTGTCTGATAATCGGGAAGATCAATCCTCACCTTCTGTTTAGTCTTTTCAGCAGAGTTCTTTTGAGGGTTTCGTCGATCTCTCACAGCTCTTTTGCCTAAGTCTTCCTCTAGGGCGTCCTCCACCTCACCAGGCGTAGAACGGCGCTTCCTCATGCCATAGCGGTGGACCTTCGAGTCCCAGCAATTCAATTGCTCCGTCTGCGTCTGTTCCTGACCTTCCTCAGCCGCGTTCTTATGATAGCGCCTACCATCGCGCACGGTCTCCGGAATCTTATCTTCATCCGAGTTGTCCTCAACTTCCCACACAGTGAAAGGCAGTTCCTCCTGCAAAAAAACCTTGCCTTCGTGGCTCCTATTCTCTTCCCTTGCATACTGACGCTCCTCAACCTGTTTCAGTTTCCGTCTGGTCTCCATACTGTCCACGGGTCTGTCTCGGTGCTTTCTCTGGTTGCCAGAGATTGTAACAGCTCTCTGGTGCCGCTCAGTGGGAACCTCCGATCTTTTCCAAATTGGGAGCACACAAATTGTCGTGACAATCGGCCATCCGTGGTTATAAAGCAAATTCCTTTCATCGGGGATACAAGTTGGGTCGGTTTTCGAAAGCCGCCAGTACGAGCCCCTACTCTCAACCATCATTTCCATATTGATCTCTTCAGGAGTGCTGTCAGACGAACCGCATCCACCACCTCTCATAGTTCTGGCATTAATTAACTTACCATGTGTGTACTTTTGTCTAACCGCTCCACCCGCCGCCGCTGTACTGCCATCAAAATTCTGATCCGTCATCCTGTAGTCCGTAATTATGATCACATCAGGTCCCAATCGCCCCCTGTTCTTGAGTCGGGAACTCCACTGTCCCCTTTTATTCCAGCGCACTGCTCCGTGCATTGGCATTTGTGGCTTGATCATGATCGGCCTTGATAAGGTCCGCCAGCTCCTTCCACTCCCCATTTCCTTCTACAGCTCGCCACTGGCTATCGATTGTGCTGCCACGTCCTCTACATCCCCAATTGGCCAGCCAATCCGCTGCCTGATTCCCTTTTCTGCGGACATGATTGATAATTCTGTAGTCGATGCGTTTGAGGAGCGCTGCAATTTCTTTAACAATCCCCGCAGTCCGCCAGCTTTTAGTAACCTTCTCCCATCCCTACCCATTGTTAATCCTCCGCAGTATGTCCACCGCAAGTTGCGAGTCCCCTGTAATTTCCAACTTAGAGTAGGCGTTCCTGATGGCTATCTGTAATCCTTGATGAAGGGCCCAAAACTCGGCCTCATTATTGGTCATCTAGCCTCCACAGTCAGCGAAAATCCATCTGACTCGGCTATTGCTATCCCTGAAAATCCCCCCGAAACCCGCGTCGCCCGGGTTCCCCTTCGAGGCCCCGTCGAAATTGAGTTTAACAAAGTGGTCACTGGGATAGCTAAACTTTTCTAGGCTTTGAGTTTGCATATCCTGGCTGGTCGAACATTTAAAGTGAACCATTTCGGGTTTTAGGTTTATCTTATTCAGAATTTCTTGTTCATCCGGATTTGCCTTCCAGTCATCATTCGCCCATTTACTGACAAGGATAGTCTCCCGCATACTTTCGACCACCCGATCCCAAATAACCTCTGGTTTCTTGGCAGAATTTTGAAATATCCTCCTATTTCGCTCCTTCCAGATCATCCAGAGGATAAAGGGGGATATAAGATTCCAAGCCCTCTGGAGCACCCTACAGCCAAAGGTTTCGTTACGCCAATTAAAAATCAAATCATTAAATTCCCTGTTGTTAACTCCTGGTTTTTTGAACAATCGTTTAGCAAGCATCCAGAGTTTCTCTGTATATGGGCATCTGACTAACAGGTGATCTCTAGTTTCAGTGTCATTGTTGCACAGGAAACAACATGACGGGCCATTAAATCCCTTTTTCTGAATACGGTCCCAGGTTAAGATTTTATTTTTAGTTGCCAACCAAATGAATATTGTCACCTTCGGCCACCAGTTGCCCTCCCATATTGTTTTCCATTCCACATTTCCGTCTCCTCTGTTCTGAGAATCCATTAGATAATAAGCCTCTTTGGTTGTGAAAGTCCCCTTCATAGAATTCCCCCAACGGAGGATGTCTTTCCCCTGGCGAGCTCTAATTCTTCTTGATCCCATTTCTTTCCTGTAACAATCTTGGAGCTCTGGGGTGAGCTCCCGAGCCCATGCTGTCGGGTCTTCCCAGACTCTCCACCCCTCTGATATGTCATTTACTTTCCAATAGTCCTTTACATTGATTCTATTTCCTTCAACTCTGCCACGGATCTGGAGGAGGTTCTGGATGCTGTTCAAACTTTCACGTTGTTGCCACCTGTCATCCTAGAAGTTGGCCTCTGAGCCACCCTGGATTTCCCAGAAGGTATGTTTGCTAATCAGATCGTGGTTTTGAGAGGCTAATTCCCAAATAGCGAAGCCTTTGGGAATTTCCTGTTGTCTGAGGATATCGACCTGAGAGGCTGGCATTCTGTATTTTATCCTCCATATAGTTTTCCAGAGATCGTTTCCACCACTAAGCCATCTCCACCACAACTTGGCCCCCAGGACCCTGTTAAGAGTTTCAAGGTCTCTCAAGCCTAACCTGCCTTTCTCTTTTCTTTCAGTTAGCTGACTCCACGAGACCAGGGCCCATTTTTTCTTCTGATCGGATCCGCTCCATATGAATTTCCTGATGATTTCTCTGATTTTGGCACAAACCCAACAGGGGCGGCCATAATCGAAAGAGGGTAGATAGGGATAGCTTGAAGGACCGACTTAGCCAGAACGACCCTGCCAGCTATGTTGAGAACTCTGAACACCCAATTTGCAACCTTGTTGCTTAATTTGTCCAGCACTCCTTGCCAGTTTTTCACCCTCTTAGAAGTGAAGTCCATAACATTACTCAAATATTTAGTAGGTAATTCCCCCCTTTTGAATCCTAGAATTTTGATTTATCCTTATTGATTTCTAACCCAGAAGCCTCTGCAAACAAATCCAAAATTCTTCTGAGATGTCGGACTTCTCTTACCGTTGGTTCTCCAAACAGCATGATGTCATCAACAAATTGTTGATGAGTTAGGGGTAAGTTGTTTCCCCAAATTTGCAACCCTTTAATTCTGTTTGCTGTTCGTTCTTGTTTGATGAAGCGACCAAGGCCCTCAGCGGCAAGAATAAATAAAAATGGGGATAAGGGATCTCCCTGTCTAATACCTCGAGAGGCGTTGAAAGTTTTTGAGGGGCTTCCATTAACCAGAATAGAAAAGTGAGGGGAGGAGATCAGGTTATGGATCCAAGCAATCCATCTTTGATGAAAACCAAATCTCTCCAGGACAGTTTCCAAATATTTCCAATTTAATCTATCATAAGCTTTAGATAAGTCTAATTTAATCATCATTCCTTTTTGTTTTTTAACTTTTAAGGAGTGGATAACCTCCTGAGTTACAACAAGGCCATCAAGAATCTGCCTGCCTTCCACAAAACCAGTTTGTTCAGCCGAGATTAAATTATCCAAGAGAGGTTTTAATATTTTGGCAATCAGAGAAGTAATCATTTTGTAAATAACATTACACAAGGCTATAGGTCTGAAGCCATTAGCCTCTTCTAGGTTATCTCCCTTGGGGATGAGAGCGTAAAAGGTAGAATTGAGGGCAGGCCATACCTTTTGGTTTATCCTTGATTCTTCCACTAAGTCCAGTATCTCTCTTCCCAGGAAGTGCCAGCCCGCTTGGTAAAAGTCCACTGTGAAACCGTCCGGCCCAGGAGCAGTCCCCTTTTTCATAGCCTTCACAACTTCCTCCAGCTCCTCTAGGGTCACTGCCCGCATAAGAGCTTTGTTTTGGTCCTCAGAGACCAAGCTGGGGATAACTAAGCAGATCTCTTGAATGGCTCTCATTCTATCAACTTGAGGTTCTGCCAGAATCTCCTTGTGGTGTTCCATCAGGACTTGTTCAATTTTGTTCTGCTCAACAACTCTCTCGCCATTCTTGTTTTTAATTGATAAAATCCTGTTTCCTTGCCTATGCTTGATCATCGCTTGGTGGAAGAATTTAGTGTTTCTTTCCCCTTCCCTTAGCCATTTTATCCTGGATTTTTGACGCCACAGGATCTCCTCTTGTTTTCGTTGTTCTTCTAATCTGCCAAGGATTACCCCTTCTTTATTGATGCTTTCCTCTGTTCTGCCTTCTGATATTATCTTCTGCTGAATATCCGCCATTTCCTTTTCTAGTTTTTGTTTATCTTCCAAGATATTGCCAAATTCCTCCTTATTCCATCTTTTTATTTGGCCTTTTAGCTCTTTCAACTTCAGTTGGAACGTGTGCATCCTACGTCTGCCCTGACTAGTGCAATTTCCCCACCAGTCTTCAACTTTTTTGATGAAGTCAGGGTCTCTTAACCAAAAGGCTTCAAATCTGAAGGGCCTTTTCCCCTGAATCCTCTTAATGTCAATTTCTAATCGGATCGGCCAGTGGTCTGATCCCAAAGATGGAATGATCTTGGCCTCCACAAAAACATCCATCTTCATGATGGCTTCCGACACTAGGAATCTATCCAGTCTACAAGCAATTTGGTTTTTACCTCCCCTTCTGTTGTTCCAAGTGTAGATCCCATTGATACTCTAGATATCCACAAGCCTGAGTTCCTCAATCATTTCATTGAAGCTATCCATGAAGTGATCTCTCCTCCTCAGCCCTCCTTTTTTCTCGTCCAAGGATCTGATCAAATTGAAATCCCCACCAATGATCCAAGCCGCTTCAGGGTAGAGTCTGCGGATAGATTTGAAGCTATTAATGAACTGCTCCTTTCTCCCCGAGGAGGGGGGGCTGTAGACCCCTGTAATAGCTACCTGTTGAGCAGTTCCTACGATCCTACCTAGACCAGTAAGGGATCCATTCATGCTGGACCAGTTGTATATGATAATTTCATTGGGGTTCCACAAGATTGCAATACCTCCTGCAGCCCCTATTGCATCTTGCCCAATCACTTGATATGGGAGATTACTTTTTTCAATTATTTCTACTAGCTGTGGAATCAAAATTTTTGTTTCCTGTAAAATCATGATACTAGGTTTCTCCTTTTTCAACTTGTCCTTTATATGTCTCTGCTTACCTCTACTATTCAGGCCTCTAATATTCCAACTGATAACTATCATTTAAAACTTTTTGTAAGAGGGGAAAAATACCTCCGACAGAGGTATCACTTTACCTGAGTTTATCAATATCTCTCCCACTGTCTGGATAGTCTCACTCATTGGTTTCCGGCCTCATTTCCTGCTGTTTTTGCTAGAGCTGCCCATTCCTTTGTCTTCACTGTCCTGCTCGCTTTCTGTCATAGCTGGTTTGTCTGGGGGTTCTCCTTTTTTCTCTTTATATTTCTGAAAAGCTTCTTTATATAATTGTTTTTGTTTTTCAGGTATGAATCTGCTGTCCAGATACTTCCATTCCTGGAGTAGCTTTCTCATGAGTTTTTCCTCCTCCGCTTCATTTTCTGTCGAGTTTTCCACTTCCATCCTAGATGCCAGTTCTGTTTCTTCTTCCTTTTACTACGGTTGTTCCCTGCTTGTTTTCTTTAGATCTGTTCCTTTTCCTTTTTCCTCTCCAGTGATGTCCATGGGGGTATTCTCTGGGTCCTCATCGTCTTCCAAGTTTACTTCCAGATACTTCCATTGCTGTCCAGATACTTCCATTCCTGGAGTAGCTTTCTCATGAGTTTTTCCTCCTCCGCTTCATTTTCTGTCGAGTTTTCCACTTCCATCCTAGATGCCAGTTCTGTTTCTTCTTCCTTTTACTACGGTTGTTCCCTGCTTGTTTTCTTTAGATCTGTTCCTTTTCCTTTTTCCTCTCCAGTGATGTCCATGGGGGTATTCTCTGGGTCCTCATCATCTTCCAAGTTTACTTCATATTCTTCATTTTCACCTTGCAGTGCCTCAAATTGATTTTGATTGCTTGTTTGGCTGAACTTCTTCTGTGGTTGGGACTTCGGTCCTTCTTTGTTCTATTTTCTCTTCCTTACAACCTGTTGAAAGCCTCTCTCTGAATCCTCCATTCTCACAGTATTTCTCTGTTGGGCTACCTGACTTTTCTTGGACTCTTCCTCTTTATTCAGAGGGCATTGCCTGTATAGGTGGCCATATTCATGGCAGATGCGGCAACGGAAGGGAATATGTTCGTAATCAATTGGCTGTTTCCAGATTGTGTCATGGTACTCGACTTCGACATTGTCTGGGAGAGGATCTGCCAGATTTATGTAAACACAGATTCTCGCGTACGCATTATACTTACCTCGTTTTGTAGCCTCTGCAGCTTTAACAAAGCTCCCAATCGTATTTCCAATCCCCTCCAAGATTTCAGGGTCCCAGAACTCATCAGGAAGCCCAAATAGTCTTACCCAGACTGGTGCGTCAAGCATGGTTTCCTTTTCTGGGTTGTATCGCTCTTCCCAAAATTTCATGAACAGGCCAGCATTGTTCAAGAAATATGGTCCCTCCTCAAAGATCATGTTCTTGTCCTCCAGGTTGGAAAAGATTGCTGTGAAGAAACCTTGAGCTCCAAGTTTGAGGTCTACCTGTCCCCTAGGTTTCCATCTCTGATCGATTCATCTCTAGAGTTCTCGCTCTGAAGGCCAATACCCAACGAACTGACATATTAAGGCATGGTCTCTCATGTAACAGCTATATTCCTCCAATTTGTTGTTTGGAACTACATACCTTGGCTTTTTTTGGGCCCTAGGTAGGCATTTTCCTCTCATCCTCTTCTGCCACAGGTTACCCATCACTGGGGCATGAGTTTCCTTTCCAGTATGTTGATCTCCTCCTGAGCTTGTTTCTCCTATTACCACATTTCTGAAGGAGGGGATCTCTCCCCCCCCCCCTGGTTCTCCCATTCCGTTCAGGGCGGTTTCTAATAATAAAAAACTGGAATGCCGTTGAAAACACCAAAAACCGACTTACCAGCCCTCCGGAATTTGCAGACAGTCCGCAAACCTCGCTGGACACCTCTCTGTGTTGATCAGTCTGCTACCGCAGGATCTCCCGCATACGACACGGGATTGTCAGCGGCGGTTCTGCAGTCCTGGAAACCCTAGCAGAGCCCCCATCTTCCCTTGGAACACTTTTTTCACATTCCCAATCAGTTGAGAGTCTATGTTATAATACATATGATTGGATAAATAATTAGAGAACCAAGCATCCTTTTTGAGATCAAACGCATTGGTACTGTCTATTTGATGTATTTTAAGTCCACATGTGATTTTAATTGGGCATAGCATAGAGATTTTAGGGGTGTAAAGCAGTGAAGATCTTAAGAAGATGAATAATAGTCACGCTGATATTAAAAAAAAACAAAAAAATGAAATAAAGTTTTATATGAATAAAAATATAAATATAAATTTAATAATTTTATTCTCAGTTTAGCTTTTTAGATAAATTGGTTAATTATTATTTCAAAGAATGAATTGAAATATAATTTACTATGGACATTATTTCATTTCACTTGGTTAATTATTATTTCAAGAATGAATTGAAATATAATTTACTATGGACATTATTTCATTTCACAATAATTTTAATATATTAATTAATTTAAGAGAAAATATATCAAATTTATGCAAAATATTTAAGTTCTTAAGAGAAATATTTTTAATTATAAATTAGATCTAAAAATCACTTAATGACAAAAAAAATAATGTATTGAATATACTTGAATATTTTCAAGATCAAGATCAATATCAAAACTCTAAACAATTTCAATCTTAACTTTTTGCCAAATAAACAAAAAATATAAGTGTTAGAAATTACCAAACCATGAAGACAAAAATAATTGGAAATCAAATATGCAAAAAGATAATTTTGGATCATTGAAGGCTTCATATATAGAAAGAAGAAAAGAAGTCCATGTACATAGCCACAATGTATCACAAGTCGGTACAATATTTCAAGTTCTCTGTAGCCCTAGTTATGAAAACCATGTTTTGTTGGTCGAGGTCCATCAATTGGTTGTTTGTCTTGTTCCCTAGCGTTGGATAGCATGCCTCCCCACCAACACATGGCAAGTCGCAGGGGTGGTTTTGGTCATGTTGGAGTTAGATGGGGTCGCATGTTTGCAAGTGATTCAATTTTGACCTTCTTCAATTTTGTACCCATGGAGGTGTGCACGAAACTAATGATTCTAGAATCCAAGGAATCTAGGAACGCCCATATTTCTCATACTCGAAGGTTGGCAATGAAAATTTTCTCAGGAATTCTAACCATGGGAAAAATCGGAAAGAAATATTGTTCTTCTTGAATTCCTTCTCTATGCATCTCGAGTTTGATTCTTTGCTACAATTAGTATTTAAAGGCAAGCAAATTCATAGTTATAACATTTTCTCTGGATTGGAGGACATCAAGTGAATATTAAGGAATGTTATATTCAAAATCAATGGCATTTACACACACATGAGTCGTGTGGAGAACAATTTGGTCTCAGTTTCAGCTACAAGGGATCTCACGGACCCCCTTGTAGACCTTGTTGGAGCATTATTTTATAGCTCTCTAGAACCCACGTTGCTTATGTCAAAATAAGTGTCTCTTATGGTTACTTAGTTTTGCTTCATTTTGTGATGGTCGGTTATGGCAATGGCAATTGTTTGGTCATGCTTATCTCATGGCGATAGTGAAGTTTTAGTGCTCTTTTGGTTTAATTATGTTTGGTGTATTGGTGTTAGAAGAAGGCTCTCCTCATGTAGTTTGGATGTCTACCTTGGCTCCTTATTATGTTGGTTGTCAAGGTGTTTGGCACTATCTCTTTGGACGTGTAAGATGGTGGTTGTTCTCTAGATGACTTCCCCTAATTTATGGCTTTCTGATTCAACGCTTTGGAAGTTCTCAGGCTTTCTGTATTTGGTAGATTCATGTTATAATGAATGCAGGGAAAATTTTAAGAACCACCCTAAATTTATATGTATAATAAATGGGTGAATCCCCATGATATATAGGAAAAATGGGAGGCAATTTTACCAATAATATAATATGTATATATAGTTTTTTTAGCGAACCTCTCTCCATATTATATTATCTTGGAAAGTCGTGATGAACCTTTCACTGAACTATAAAATCTTGTAAGATCTTGGCAAATCTTTCACTAAATAATAAAACATTGTGAAGTGTGAATGTTTTGTTAAAGTATGAAACCATATATGATAATAGGAAAACATATTTATTAAATTATAATATACTAACATACATTTTTGGAAAAAAGAAACATAATTTTCTCTTCCTATAAACAATGTTGCAAGTTTCAGTGGTCGTGTTTGTCAATGTTCTTACTGTACACTCTTTCATATCCTTCTATTAGTTTTGATATTATTCCACAACAAAATTCTTGTAGGTGTTGATCTTGACCACCAATTTTGTCAAGGTATGAGAGATTAATCTTTTCTCTACCACTTTTGTCAAGCTATCAAATTTCTTTCTTATTCCATAGACTCAAACTGCCAGATAAAAAAAAACACATCAAGTTTGTTTACCCCAACATGCCAATAAGTAGCAAGCCCCAACTATATAATATAAGAAAGTAGTAGGTATTCGAAAGGCCTGAAGGGGATCTAATGGAAAGAAGTGACCGTTGTCAGAAGCCTTCCAATCAATATATAAATATATAAATGTAGATTTATTATTATTTTAATTGGAAATCTTCAATTAAATAATAAAATTTAATTATGTCTCTCCCAATCTAAATTGTTTTTTAGCATAATTCACTACCTTCATATGTCTTGCAATTTTTAACAGCATTGTAACATGTGGATTAATTTCCTTTTTGGTGCACAATCTCCTTATTTTAGGAAAATATGGTGTAGTGGCCCAACCCCTACAAATCATTACGACAAACTAAGAATAACAGAGAAAATGAAAGGTTGTACAAACCAACATAATTTTCAAACTAATCCAACATCAACACCTTAACTTTTTCATGAAGATATCATATTGAGAATGTTTGAAAAATGGTGGGAAATCTAGGCAACAAATATCTCTCTTCTGCAAGGGTGATGCAAAAAGATTGATAAGATTTCATTGTTTTGAATTTTTTTTTTGTTAAATTAGAAAAACCAATATTAATGGAGATATTGGTATTTTTTACTAAATTTTGTGAAGTGACTAAATGTAGCTTTAACCATTCACCTTAAGATATTTTTTACAATATAATTTCCTAAGTCTATTTAATATCTTCATTATCAGAAAAAAACCAACCTATATCCATCTTAACTCCACATCTACCACTCTTAGAGGGATGAAATCTATTTATCCCTCTCAGCGCTTGGTAGACCCAGAATTAAGATGGATCTAAGCTGATAGAATCTCCCCTTTAAATAGTTTATGCTCACATGAATACCATGGGTCAATACCATGGGTTATCATAAACCTGGAGCTTAAAAACTACTATTAGTAATTTATAAAAATTAATAAAATTAATAATTGATTTTTATTTTAACCAAGTTAAAATGTTTAAGTGACATTAAATTACAGAATCCATTTTTACTCTTGATATAAGCCTCGTGTGTGATGCAGGAAAGTGTTCCCTCTGCGGACAGAGGCAACCCCTCTAGCCCTAGAGTGGGTCTAGTCACAGCAAAGACAGATCAACAATTGATTTCCTTAAACAATCATCGTTGGAGGCATACCTCAACCAGTGGTCAATGAAGTTCTGTTGCACTACTATAGCTTCCATTTCCTTCTCCTCAATGAGTGATCAACCTAAAACAATGGAAAGAAAATACAACAAAACACGTAACCGGAAAACAACAATGATCTATTTACTCACAAAGTCAAGAAGTCATGAACTATCAAGTAAATTACATACAAGACATAGGAAAACATCATTGATTGTATTAATAATGAAATGAGAGCAAGATTACAACCAAGTCTTGACATCATAAGCCTTCTTAGAGGATCCAGCCAATATGTTTCTCAAGCATTCACTCTTCAAGGATGAATCTCCCAACATACAATGTCTCTCTCTCACTCATAAGCTTTAACACAAAGCTAAGGGCACTCCACAACCTTCCACAAGCTATCAACAATCTCACACTTGTCACACCCACACCAGCTATCTCTGAAACTCAAAAGCACTAACAGCACTGCTCAACCAAAGGAATTACTAACTAGTTGATCATATCAAAGGTGAGTGCTTTAATAGGAGAAGGAGTCTCCATGAAATGTGGAAGAGAGAGCTCATCCTCAAGGCAGGTAGCACAAATGTCAGAACTGCCATACCAGAGGAGGAAGGGTGACCCAAACTATGCCAACAACTAGGTCTGGAGACATCCATAAGGTCGATTGATGAAACGAATTCATCGAATCTAGATCGTCGCGGGACATATACTAATTACTCGTGACAGCATCGCGAGGAGGAAATGTACGCAAACTCGTCGTCACAAGACATAACTCATAACCCCGCGCCGGGTCTAGAAATATGACCATCACAGCAAGCAGATGTACACCAATGACGGAGTCACGATGAGACCATTATGGACATGGGAACGTCACGTATATCAAGGGTTTACTCGCGACGAGGTAGAAACTTAAGGAATGAGGATCAATTTGCAGCAATAGAGAGCATTTGCTTAATCTTCTTGCATCAATGGGAAGATATGAACATGTTGATTTGACACATGACACAGTAGAAGGACTGAAATGAGGACAGTGACAAATTATTGTGTAATAGATGCCCCCTAAAGCGTGAAGCCCAAGAAAGTGGGAGGGGTGAAATGCTTTACGAAACTGTCTGAACTAGAACCACCTTGAAGATCTTGTAGGTGCAAGTACAACTGATATCTCTGATAGTGAAATACATATAGTCTAGGCATGGGTGCAGCCATCCAAAAGACATACGAACTTGGTCTGTGGTATGGACGTAGCCACCCAGTTGATAAGACCATATATAATGACAAAGGTATGGTCACAGCCATCCATGAAGACTCAGGTATGGTCACAGCCATCCATCAAAGAGTCATATATGTAATCATGAACCAATCCACGCAGCCTAAACATATGTAATCTTAGTTTGGGGTCTTGAAACCCAACCAATCATAGTACAAATTCTAGCATGTGAACATATGTTCTGAAGTCGAGCACGATAGAAAGTCGCTTGATTACCAGTCATTGATGAAAACCGTTAACAAGCGTGAGAGAAACCACGAATAATTTCAATGGCTCTCAAGGTACTACCTAGTACAATCCACAAAGTGTGAAGAATAAGCTAAAGTTGAACACTCATGGAATCACCCAATCGACGACCAATGATGAAATTCGACCGTCAGGTGCGAAGAACTTGCCATTGAGGCATGCAAGCTCCAAGGTACCAAAGGGGATCTTTAGATCAGTCTCCTAGATAATGAGATGGCGTCGACAAGAGACGATCTGTCACAGGAGGGCCATGGTGTTTCCCCCATCAACGACACAAGATAAGGAACAAGTGGTAGATGGTGAAACAGAGTATCAGAGGAGGAGGTAAGGGTGTAAACTGCAGAAAGATTATACTCTTGAACATAACGGCGACACGACTCCAGAATGTGGAAGCATTTTGATACCAAGGGATCGGAGGCTTAATGGAAGCAACATGGATCAGATGGAATGAGGCAAAATGACAACCCAGACCCGTGGAAGGCCAAATGACAATGTATGGATATCCCAACCCAAAAAGAAGAAAAAGTGTCGATGTTCAAGAGTGACTAGCTGCCATAGATAATCAATGATGATTTCCAAATTTTCCCCCACCATTACTGGAAAGTACTCAAATTATTTTTGAAAACAAGCTTGAAGGGGATAGTATATGTTTGTAATATAATTTCGGCCTTCAGTCAAATCCAACCTAGTAATAGTTTAACGAGCCCTAGGGAGGAGAAGCTCGAGTCTCGTCATGGTGACGAGTCCAATGTCGTCAAGGTTTAACGAGTCCGACATAGGTAAAACTCAGAGTCTTTTTCATGTTTAGAGAGTTTGAAAAAGACATGGAAAAGAAAACTCCAGGGGATCCTTTTTCATAGATTTGTGTCCCTCGAGCTCGAAGAAGTATAAAATAATACTCGAGAGAACCGCTTGACCATTACAATCAAGAAGTACTTTTCGTAATTAGTGGCCTCGATCTGAAAGAGTAGAAAAACGATTGAATATACGTCGTTTCATAACCAATATCGGACCTAAAACGACAAAAGTCTAGCAATCTTTTCGTGTTTATACAGTCGGAAAAGAGCTCAAAGTAGACCACCTCTTATTTCATTTAACGAGTCAAAAAGAAAAAACTCGGCAATCTTTTCATATTTTACGAGTCAGAAAAGAGCTTAAAGGGGACTCATCCTAGAGAAACGAGTGGTATAAAGGGTAGCAACTGGTTCCGACAATGGTGGAACTGCTCAAAACATGTAATGGTCAAGAGGCTGGCTAATAAAACCACTCATCGATGCGGTCCCTCAGGAAAGGAAAAACAACCAAGTGAAAGCATATGATCGGCCAAAGAAATGGAAATGATGAAACGAAACAACCAAGACTCATCTAGCATAATTTAGCAGATAAAAATGGCAATCACGAGGTGTAAATCCGGTATGGGTTCATTTTGACACAGGCTTGAACCATGGAGAACTCTGCTTGGATTTGGTTTTATGTTTACACAAGCTTGAAACAAAAAACTATGCTTGTTATAAGTTCGCATGCCCCCAGCATAATAACGCAAATCGAGGTACATGCCCCCCAAGCTTCATTGCATCCAACGAGGTGGATGGAATGAAGGTTCACTTTCGAGATCTTGGAAAGACTCAACTTGGATTTTACGAGATCTTAATCAAAGACTCGATTTGGAAAGGGAGTTGTTTCATTTTTTAATGAGGTTGACACAGTAAAAGAACTATCCTCATAACCTTTGTTTCATTTTTTAATGAGGTTGACACAAGATCAAGAAATTTCCTCAAAACTCCTTGATTCATCTTTTAATGAGCTTGACACAAGATTAGGAACCATGCTCATGACTCCTTATTTCTTTTTTTAACGAGGTTGACATAGGGACAAACTATCCTTGGGATTCCTTGTTTCATTTTTTAACGAGCTTGACACAAGGTAAGAACTATGCTCCACAACCCTTGTTTCATTTTTTTAACGAGGTTGACACAAGATCAAACTATCCTCGATCATCTGTTCATGGGCCAGATGAGAACATGGCTCCCAAGAGGCCTTCGCTGGAAGGAAGAAATGCACTCTGGGAGGGATACATGTCATGAGGCGCTAATGACAAATCGGGTTCCAATGTCCCCAGCACATGATGTACGAGACCATCTGCATGATCATCACCAGAGGTAGAGACAGAATGGGTAGCCACATAATTGACCTATGGCAAGGAAGGTAATGCTTGCGAGTAAGAACCAATAGGGGATGACATCGACACAGGAGGCACCGGGGGACTAAAGAACAATAATTGATCGATGGTCACCATTCTTCCATTGTGTGGAAAACAAACCACACAGAAAATTGAAGAGACAAGGGCCCCCATGGCATAAACATAGTCACAGCCAAGGAGAAGACTGAAATCTAAAGCACCTTGGACAACCATTACGTCTATATAGACGGTTTTGCCTCCCAAAGTAACAAGGAACTTCGGAAGGATCCCTAAAGGTTGAGTGGTTCCTCTGTCAAAGGCTAACAGATTATGCATGACCGGCACAAGCTGTGGGGAGCCCAAAGCTTGCCAAGTAGTTGAAGGCATAAGGCTAACCGACGCACCCTCATCCAAGACAGTGCCCGGTACTACCTTATCATAGGCATGTATTGTAATCTGGAAAGGCACATAGGATGGAAGGCGGAAAGCAGTCAAGCGACTCTAGTCGAAGGAAACGATTGAACTACTCAGTAGGGGGTATCATATGATTGCTCCCATGCTCTACAGGAACCAAAGAAGGACTCTCTGAATCAGTTGGGATAGGAAGGTTGTTCTTGGACTCTGGAGAATCTAATGAGATGAGAAGAACATGAGTAGTAGAATCATGATGCCCATCGGGAACATCATTCTAGGTTCGATCCCCAGTGGAGTCACCAACTTGTGATGTAGGAAAGTGTTCCCTCTGTGGACAAAGGCAACCCCTCTAGCCCTAGAGTGGATCTAGTCACAGCAAAGATAGATCAACAATTGATTTGCTTAAACAGTCATCGTTGGAAGCCTACCTCAACCGATGGTGGATGAAGTTCCATTTCACTGCTCCAGCTTCCTTTTCCTTCTCCTCAATGAGTGATCAACCTGAAACAATGCAAAGAAAATACAACAAAGCACGTAACTGGAAAACAACAATGATCTATTTACTCAAAAAGTCAAGAAGTCATGAACTATCAAGTAAATTACATACAATACATAGGAAAACATCATTGATTGTATTAATAATGAAATGAGAACAAGCTTACAACCAAGGCTTGACATCACAAGCCTTCTCAGAGGATCCAGCCAGTATGTTTCTCAAGCATTCACTCTTCAAGGATGAATCTCCCAACATACAATGTCTCTCTCTCACTCATAAGCTTTAACACAAAGTTAAGGGCACTCCACAACCTCCCACAAGCTATCAACAATCTCACACTTGTCACACCCACACCAGCTATCTATCAAACTCAAAAACACTAGCAGCACTACTCAACCAAAGGAATTACTAACTAGCTGATCATATCAAAGGTGAGTGCTTTAATAGGAGAAGGAGTCTCCACGAAATGTGGAAGAGATAGCTCATCCTCAAGGCAAGTAGCACAAATGTCGGAACTGCCATACCAGAGGAGGAAGGGTGACCCAAACTATGCCAACAACCAGGTCTGGAGACATCCAGAAGGTCGACTGTTGAAACGAATTCGCCCAATCTAGATTGTCGCAGGACATAAACTAATTACTCGACAGCATCATGAGGAGGCAATGCACGCAGACTTGTCATCGCAAGACACAACTCATAACCTTGTGTCGGGTCTAGAAATCCAACCGTCACGGGAAACAGATGTACACCAACAATGGAGTCGCAATGAGACCGTTATGGACATGGGAACGTCGCGTATATTAAGGGTTTACTCATGACGAGGCATAAACTTAAGGAATGAGGGTCGATTTGCAGCAACAAAGAGCATTTGCTTAATCTTCTTGCATCAGTGGGAAGATATGAACATGTTGATTTGACACATGACGCAGTAGAAGGAATGAAATGAGGACATTGACAAATTACTGTGTAACACTGAGAGGGATCAAATATTTTTCACTCTATGCTAGTTTTTGCATATCACGATATTTGATTCCTCTCTGCCCTTAGTAGATTCAGAATAAATATGGATCTAAGTTGGCTTAATTCCCCCTTTAAATAGGCTACATTCCACGTGAATACCATGGTTCAATACCATGTGCCATCTTTATTTTTATTAATACTAATATTAGGGTTAATAATGTTTTTTTTCATGGTATTAATAAAAATTTAGCTCATCCCCGATTGGGATGAGAGTGGTGTCAGAGGCACCAGGCTTGAACTGACATGGGCAGTACAGTGAAATTCATTGCAGTCACACCCCACATGCTCAAGGAAGGGAGTGTGGTATCCTTTGCCTTGATTGCATGGGAGGTGGGCTACCAAGGAGGCAGAGGGGGTCATAAGGGAAGGTGGCAAAGTGGGAAGGTGTATTGGTCGTGCAGGGAAGGTGGAAGGTATAGTGGGGAAGGAAGGAGCTGCAAAGCAGAAGGGAGGGGAAGCAACGAAGGTCGTGGAAAATCGTCAACTATCGGGTATGTAGACTGGCCCTGGCCTTGTTTAATTCATAAGCTCTGGTTGGGTTCCAAGGGAAATCCCATGAGTCGGTGGGAGATTTTCTAGGAAGGAGGGAGAGGTGCAAGGCCACTCAAGAGAGGCTTAGCTCATCTAGGGAGAAAACGGGGTAGGCAAGGGGGAAGTATCACTTGTCTCTGTGCTATTTTTATTCTGCTCTCAAGAAAAAACTAGGGCTATTGCATGGTTGGCACTGTGAGGAGCCTGGAAACAAGGTCGAACTAGATTGACCAGCCTGTGGGTAAATTGCATCAAGGGCCAGCCCCGCTTGGGCACCTGAATGCAACTAAGCGAGGTAAGGGGGAGTTGTAGGCAGGGGGTTGAGATGCTAGCAGGGTGGGAAATTGGTTGAGTGAACCCTAGAAAATGGTAAGGCAGGACCATATGGGAATAGCCAAGGACCCTGGGGGGCCTGAGAGGCAGAGAGGTGAGGCAAAAGTGGATGGGAAATGGGAAGTAGAGGCAAAGTTTTGTGGGTATGGAAGCACTAGCAGCACCTAGCTCTAGATGGGTATGCGAGCTAGGATATGGCTACAAGAGGGGGACCAATACCTGAACCAGGGTAAGGACGCGAGGTAGGGAGATAAGCTCAGGGAATCCTACTTGAATTCCATCACCACTAGCCACCTGTGGGCACAGGGGTACCTCTGCCTGACGCAGGACAAGCATGGTTGTGAAGTATGGCTATTACATTTTCACTGCATTGAGATGAATGATGTAGAGAATTTAACGATGTCGAAATGCATACAGGTTATAAGTCGGCAGGGTATCCCTCCAACAAGACATGGCCATGGTTGGTGTAACAAAGGCCTGGTACCCCGAGTAACCAAACGACCAAGTAGGACAGATTGTTGCAGGGGTCGCAAGGTCACTAAGAGCATCATATCTAAGGCAGCCTAGACATACAAAGAGGAAGTAGATGAGGGAATCCGAAAATTGATAGATGGATGGGAAGACTAGGTGAAGAATGAGTTGGAACCGGATGATGAAATTGAAATCTGGAGAACAATGGTGCCTGATCCAGGAACCACAAGAGGGTGAATTACACAGCTCAAGCACACCCTATACCTGCATTTTCTGATGAAAAGTCTACTAGGCAAAGCAATTGAGAAAATTTATGTGGGGATGGCAGTTACCATGCAGGGCCTTCCCAACTATAAGAGAGACATGGAGAAGATCATATTCCAGCTGCATAAACAAGATGTTAGGATGGACCATATCGACCGATGTATCCCTTACATTGGGGAGATCTTTAGAATGCCAGAAGCAACTATTGATGATCCTGCCCCAGTAGCCTCAGACACTGAGGAGCAGAACGACAAGTAAGATTAGTCTACCTATGCTTAGTTTTGTTTATGTGGATAGCATTTAAATTTCCAGTTGTCTATGTTAGCTGTTATAGTTATATAGTTTGTTATCATGAGACTGAAACGTACCTAGCTCTACTAGAAAGACTGGAGAAGTTATGTTTTTGGATGGCATATAATGATGATTGATGGCCAACAGACTCGGTTTCCCCTCGGTGTGAGTTGAGGCCATTAGGTAAAACTGTGTGGTGTAAATTTGTCTTATATACATAATAGAAAATAGACGGTCATACCAAGCATTACAAAAAAAAAAATGGCCCATGGTATTTGGCCCATAGGCTTCACCAAAATATAATGCATTTTTTGATTGTTCGTAAGTATAAGGTGACTTATGGAGTAAATATAAAAAAAATTGTTTTATTTTTACCATACCTCTCGTATATTTATATTTTTATTAATTTACCATACCTATTTATAAATATGGTATTTGACCCATAGGATTCACTTAAATAAAAATCTCTTTTTTTATCCTTCTTAAGTAGAAAGAGGGTTATGGACTAAACATAAAAAGAGATTTTATTTATTTACCATACCTCTAGTTTATTTATATTTTTATTTATTTACCATACCTTTGGAGTAAGTATAAAAGTAGGTTTTATTTATTTACCGTACCTCCACTTTATTAATATTTTTATTTATTTACACCCTTGTCTGTTCGTAAATATAAGATGACTTATGGAGTAAATATAAAAAAATGTTTTTTTTTTTACCATACCTCTTGTTTATTTATATTTTTATTAATTTACCATACCTCTGGTATTTGGCTCATAGGATTCACTTAAATAAAAACCTCTTTTTTTAGCCTTCGTAAATAAAAAGAGGGTTATGGACTAAATATAAAAAGAGGTTTTATTTATTTACCATACCTCTAGTTTATTTATATTTTTATTTATTTATCATATCTTGGGAGTAAGTATAAAAAGAGGTTTTATTTATTTACCATACCTCCACTTTATTTATATTTGTATTTATTAGGACCAAATACAACCTCCCAAACCACCTCCTAAACTAGAAAATGGGCTATTTCAAATGAATTTAACATTGCAAAGCAGAAAATCGGGCTATTGTAATGGAATATAACCTCCCAAACCAGACGAATCGGGTCAAATGAGTATTTTCATAGTTTATTCGCCCCTTTTTTGGGCTAAAATGAAAAAAAAAAAATAATAATAATAATAATAATAATAATTGTGCTAAATATATGAAATGGGTGTTTTATAAAAATTTGCCCCACAAATGAAAAACCCCTTAAATTTTGCCCTTGGGCTAAAATTCACCCCTAAAATTTACCATGGATGAATGGTACTGGGATTGGAGTCAACAGGTTTAGCATCGGTATCTATGTTAGTTATGGAATGTTTTCCCCTTGTGTTATAGAGTTCTTGCTCGACGTTAGTTATGCAATGTTTTCCCCTTGTGTTACGGAGTTCTTGCTCGACGATGGTGGCAACTATTGATTTTTGTGATCATTGTTCTTATTTGTTAATGTTAACGTTCCTTTTATGTGCCCTATATTTTGTTCTCTGGGCATCTCCTAGATTTTTCACTTTTTTGTATGTGGCCATCTATATGTCGATTTTCATTATGTACTATTATTTTGCATAATGCAATATAATATCCTTATTACAAAAAAAAAAAGATATGAAAACCAAAAAAATCTTATCTCCATCAAACATCCTTCAACAAGTTAGAACATCTCTAACATGTCCTCCATGGCCTCATGCAAGGCATACCTTCTTCTCTTCCTCTTCAGAAAGTATAACCTAGGGTTAGTTTACAAACCCGCAATGTCAATTTAGGGAACAAAAACCCTAACCCTAAAATTCAATAATTCTCCATGAAACCCTAGCACCTTAAGGAAAACAGAGATAAAATACAGAGAATAGTTAATAAGATAAAGAGAGAGACACTAGAACTCCTCTTCTCACATATATAGATACAAGTGAAATAATTATTAAGCTATCCAAGTGTTATCACTGTAAAACTTCCTTAAAAAAATTTGGACAACTTACATGGTTTCTCAATTCTTGTATCAGTCATGGTCAAGTCATGGTGAAGTCATTTTTATGTTTTAGAGTCTAATTCATAGGGTTAGAGTCTCATGTCCATATTCAAATAAAGTTTCATAGCTTCATTCCATGTCCTAAAAGCCTCACCATGTGTTTTGACATCAGTTTGATTCCAAAGGATTCATGTTAGTCTTGGTCTATTCTTTCCATGGTTGTTTCTGTGTCTAAGATCTACAAAAGAGTCTTGTTGGTATGGTTAAATAGGGTCAACACTCTGTTCTTGCCCATCACTAGTCCCACATGACCTAAAATTCCACGTGTCAAACTTGTGTCAAGGTTTTCATAGTTAAAAACTCACTCGAAGTGTTTTCGTAGCGCGCTACGAAACCCCTGTAGCAGCCTGTTTTAGCAGAGAAAAACTATTTTTACTAGTCAACTTACATAAGCTTTCCTAAGTAGCTGAGAACTCCATTTTGCAAAATGAAAGAGGTTTTTCTTCCTAACATGCTGCACTACAAAAACCTCTTTCCGTTTATTCAAATCCATTCTGAGGTGGGAGAAATGAAATACTAAACTTGCGCTACGAAACTGCTGTAGGTGCAAGTTTTTCACAGGCATATTTCTATGTTTTACACCGGTTTTTCAAAGGCATATTCTGGGAGGTAGGGACGGTGTTTAAAAAAACCAAGAGAGGTTTTTGTTCATCACGGATCAGTTCAAAAAACCTCCTTCAGTTTCCTCAAATACATCATGAGCTGGGAGAAATGAAGGACCAAACTTGCGCTACGAAACTGCTGTAGGTGCAGTTTTTCAAAATCAAAATTTCCTGTTTTACACGTCTTCTTAAAGGATCGATTCTGGAAAGCTGGAGAAGTATTTTACAAAACCAAGAGAGGTTTTTGTTATAGACATCCTGGACTATAAAAACCTCCTTTAGTTTCGAAAAATGTGTCATGGATAAGGAGATAAAGGCTCTGTCACACGTGCCATTTTCAGGGATCCTAAACCTAAAAACAGGGAAACATGTTCCCTAATTTCTAGGGTTTGCCTTCAACAGTCAAATGACCACGTGGGAGGCTTCATCAAGTTCGATTTCATGGAGTATTAGGTGTCAAAGAATGCTTTAAATGTTTAGATAAGGTTTTTGTAATCATAATAAGGAGTTACACTCCTAGTTGTATTAGGTCTCTGGGACTCCTAGTTAGGTGTCATTTGCATTTAATAGTTAGTTTTAAGTATCAATAGGTTTCACAGTAGGATGAATTCGAATTCCCCTCATGCTTGAGGAGGAATCCAAGTTATGTAAAGAGCTCTATATATAGCTGAAGCATCAATGTACTCAGGGTTGGAAATTTGATAACAGAAGTACTGTTTTAGCTTATGTAAAGACCATTTTCAGTAATATAAGTTATCTGCTTTTCTTCTCAGGATTCATGAAGGATTTTCATGTTCAGAATGTGTGATTTGTTCTTTCCTTAATGTCTTTTACAGTTGCATATATGTGTAATCACTCAGAATTCACTGATTGTGCTCTGACTTCCTGTATGCATGTATGAACTGTGGTTTTATATGAGTTGTGTTCTGAATATCTAAATGCTAAGTGCCCTGACTTCTATGTAAAGGAAGTGTCATAGTTTACTAAAGTACGATTGACTCCATAGGCCCAATGGAAACTTATGTAATGTTTATCTAGCCATCAAATTTGTTAATGTTATTCCACAAGAGTTAGCCATCTTATTTATAGTCAAAATCAATAACCCTTTGAGAGAGCCCTCTCAGGCTAAGGAGGCTAAGCCTTAGTCAAAAGATTGGTCTGAAATAGTTACTTGAGGTCTTCCTGGTCTGCAGCCTTCCAGGGTCTAATTTTGAGATAACATTTTGGTGCGTCTGCCGGGAGCCTGAAGTTTATTCATTCCCGAAATTAAGAGGCTGAACTTCTGAAGGTAGCAGGAGCTCAGACATCATTTTGAGGCTGCAAAACTACCTTGGCGACTCCACACATCAAATAACAAATTGGAAGGTGACTCCACTATAGAAGATCAGTAGCTTGATGAAGTTTCAAAATGAGTTCCACTACAAGAATGAATGCCAGGTATGCTCCTATGAATCGGTCTCATATCCCTAGTTTTCCAAATCCTATGCCAAAGGTTGATTGGTTAGATGATCTTCCAATATTCAAAGATGAAAAGAAAGACAATGTTGCTCTTCATTTGGTTAGGTTCCATATGCATGTATGCAGTGTTAACGTTCAGTTCCCTAAAGATTGTCTCATGAGGATGTTTATCACCACTTTGGAAGGAAAAGCATGGTCTTGGTATAAAAGCTTGGAAAATGGTTCATTATATTCTCTTGCTGATTTCCATGATGTATTCTATGACATGTATAAATAGTGTCACCCTTCCTTATTTTTGGTCAAAGATTGTTGTAAACATTCTACGAGTTTTATTCAATATTTGGAGGATTGTTATGATGATGATGAGTTTATGGATGAAGAAATTTTAGAGGCTCTTCATAAAAATACATTTCAACAACCAGAAGAAAGGATAACATCCTATGAAATGCAACAAGAAGATCAGCAGGGGTTTACTTATGAAAACCATGTTCAATCCTCTGATATTAATGTAGAGATGCAGCAGACTTCCTAGTATTCAAATCATAATGAAGATGAAAATGATTACACCGAACAAGAAGAAATACTGGAAGAAATTTTTTATGACCCTCAAGCAAAGGAAAAGGTTGTTCATTTTTGTAATTCCTTGCAGCAGCTTGCATCAAAGAATGATCTTTATAATGAATAAAATTACATTGTTTGTGGGTATCATTCAGAAAGGCAGTTGGATAGAATATCAAATAAATTGTGTGTGGCTGAGAATCAATTGTCTAAAGATGTAGAATGTTATGATGATCATCGAAATAACCATGTCCTCTTTGACCCTATAAATGAATACATGGCCAAGCTTTGCACACCAATTTTTCATTTTTATTTGCATTATGAAGAGCAGGTATATTATGAGTTGATTTGGTCATCTCACTACCATGGTTATTTTGAGGTCGAATGCAGTCAAGAGCCTCCAATATCAGAAAGGATAATTGATTGGTTTTATTGAAAATATCATGTTGCTTGACCTAAAGTGGAAATTACAGCTTGTAGGTAGGTAGGAAAATGCAAATAAGCTCAAGGTTGATTGAGCATTTTTCAGTAGATATAGATTTCTTTCTCCTACAATGATCATCAAGCTTAAGCCTGAGGTGAAGGCCCAAGATGCTTAAAGGGGATGCTTGTCAAACAAATTTTATCATAAGAGGATAAGGCACTGGACCTATGAGTTCTTAGTGTACCACAAGGGCACACTATCCCAAGTGGAGCCATTGTTATCACTGAAAAGGTTTCAAAGGAAAAGGGTAAGGTAAGGAAGAATTGGTCTTGGTCATTCTTGTGCTCCTTTCATGTGTAAGAAGCACTTGGAAAATTCAGGGTCAGCATACATCAGAGTTCTTTGAAGGCTCAAGCAAGGCAAGTAAGGTAATCCTAAATTTTGATATAGACTACCTTTTGAAGTTTACCTTAAAGAATGGTGTCAAGTTATTTAGTTTTGAACAGCCTCATGTCATATGGAAGAGTCATTACAATATAAATAAGCTCAATACAGTCAAATTTTGGCATTCGAAACTGTGTTTTCTGATTACACGATAGTTTCGTAGCGCACTACAAAACTGCTGAAGATGATGCCTAATACACAACAGTTTCGTAGCGTGCTATGAAACTGCTGTAGCTGCATATTTTGAGGAATATTGACCAATTTTGAGGGACAAAATGGAAACCTTTTTGAAAAGGAGTTTCTGAAGAAATATCATTTACACAATACAAGAAATCCAGCAAGGGCAAACGATCAAATGAAAAGCATATATGAATCATAAACCATTTGTTATAAAAGTGATCACAACTAGTATTGTTCATTATCCTTCAGGTAGCATTAAAGAGGCTTTATCTTTACACGGGTGCATGGAAAGGTCTACAGCACATGAATAACATGGCACTTCAATACATTTTTGTGTAATTAAAGAAGAACAGAAGAGATAATTAATTTCGAAGATCCTTGTGGAGACCAAAAGCAAAAAAGGAGGAACTTTCTCTCCTTGTTTTTACCAATCAATTTCTAGAAGCGTTTCTAAGCCGTTAAAAACTCATCTCTAAAAAGTGAAATATTTTTTCATTCTTAAGATACTTAATTACAAAAACCTCTTCCACTTTCTTCAAATCCATTATGATTTAAGAGAAATGAATGATCAAACTTGCACTACGAAACTGCTGTAGGTGCAGTTTTTCACAAGCATATTTTTACACCTATTTTTCAAAGACTCATTCTGGGTGATAGGAAAGATGTTACAAAAAACCAAGAGAGATTTTTTTTCGGCATGGATTGGGTCACAAAATCCTCCTTCACTTTTTTAAATACATTTTTTATGATAAAATCTGAGCTCTGTACCAAGACCTATTTTTCAGCTAGAACAGAGCAAGGAACAATCTCCTAGTTTCTAGGAACATTAAAAGGATGAGTCATCAAGGGCCAACTGGAGGGTTATGAGCACTATCAAATTTGAATTCATAGATTTATAGGTTTCAAAAGGATTGTTTAATTCCTAGATAAGGTTGTTTTGATCATAATGAGGAGTTACACTCCTAATTGTTTTAGGTCTCTACGACTGCTAGTTAGCTGTCATTTGCATTTAATAGTTAGTTTAAGTGTCAATAGGTGTCAGGTCAGGTGGAATTTGAATTTTCCTCATCCTAGAGGAGGAATATAAGTCATGTAAAGAGATCTATATATAGGGGAAGATCTAATGTACAAAGGGTTGGAAATTTTCAGAGAAAGGCTCATATTGTGCCATTATAGAAGATTATGTTTTTATGAATGCAGACTTTGGCTTTACTTCTCAGGATTCAGAAAGAGTTCAATGGTGAAATGGTAGCTTGTTTATGTTTGTCCTTGTCTCCTTATTTGCAGTAGTATGAATGTATGATACTTAGAATTCATTGGTTATGCTATAACTTCCTTCATACATTTGTAGACTGTGTTTTCCTTTATGCTACTCATGTACCCTTCATATGTTGAATTCTAAATGCCCTAACTTCCATGTAAAGCTAATTTTATTGTCATACTGAAGCATTTCTTGACTCCATAATCCCAATGGATGCCTACTGATCATGTTCAACCATTCATATTTCTTCACTTGTTTCATAGAGTTAGCCATCTAATTCATTGTCAAAAATCTTTAATCTTGTGAGAGAGCCCTCTCAGGTTAGGGAGGCTAAGCCTCAGCCAAAAGTTGGTTTGAAATAGTTACCCAAATTCCTCCTAATCAGAAGCCTATCAGGGTTTGATTTTGTGATAACAGTGTGTAAGGCCCTCATATACGCAGGCTACCTGTGTCCAACCGGTGTGTACGTATAGTTCAAAATTTTTAACATAATTTCCTACGGTCAAAATTATGGAAAAACATCTAAAAAGTATCAAAAATGATAAAAAGCATGATTAAAGGGTTATCTGGAAGATTTGAATCGATTTGAACGGTTGAATTTGATGAAGGAAGTTTGTTTGAGTTTTTCTCCACAACTCCTTGCTCAAAACACAAATGACAAAAATGTGAGTCCAAAAGTCTTCTTATAGGTTGAAAAATGAAATTTATTTTTTCTAAAGTTGATTTTTATCTTATGGACTTTTTGACCTTTTGGCTTGGAGTGTCAAGAATGGGTTGTCTTTACAGGATATTTTGGAGACTTTTTTGAGACATTGCTTCAGTCCCATAACTGCAGACCCGTCATGGTAGGTATCACTTTCTTACTGGCATATAGGTTAGGGAATATCATTTTCCGTTGCATTTTGCATACTAGCCTCCATACTACGATCTTTTCTTCATAGGGTCGACCCCATCATGTCTTTATTCACAAACAATTTTCACACAGTGAATTTTTAAAATCATGACGTGATGGTAGAGCCAATCTTTATATGGGCATCTTAGTGAGATCCTCACTTACACTTGTTGCTCATGTTGCTATATTGAGTAGGCTTAGGAGTCCTCTTTATTCCCGCCATGACTTGTTCATTGGAGACTCATTCTCATTCTTCTTCACTATTTTCTATCTTTATACCTTAGAGGCTCCTTTGTGTTGAGTTGTACTGTTTCATTGCATATTGACTATTTGCACCTTTTGGCCTTGAACCGGCTTCACTTGGACTCATGTTTAAGCCACTTTTCGACCATGTCTTCTATAAAATCAACCTTGCAATCACTTATCCTCTACAACTTGACACACCCTTTTACCCATGGAAAGAACATTCCTTTGAGTGTCATTGACCAGTTTTGCCACCTTGCATTAAGCATAGGAATATTCCCCTCCCAGGAACTAGAGCATTTGCTTTTTCAACACTCATTCTTCTCACTATACTATAGCATTTTTTTATTATTTTTTAGGCTTCATATAAATGAAAAAGACAAAAAATTTATATATCCCAGAAAAGACCGAGAACAGGACATTATTTCCATGTTTGATGGCAGCTAGAGTCAGTTGTGTCACCCTTGAACAAAGCACTCAAAAAAATAAGTCTTTCCTCCATTAGGATGGGCTTTAGTTCAAGGGAAGTAAACCTAAGTCGACCTCTCTTCGGTGTCCCTTTAGATATTTTTCAGACAACCATCCCTAATTGTCAGTGTCATGTTCATTATCACATCTGCTATATTGGTCCTTTGCTCATGCCGGTTTGAGAAGGTCTCCATTGTCTTCTTGTTGGCAGGTCTTTCTCTTATCGACTATGACACATTTCTCTGAGGGAATATCTAGAGCCGCACCCTAGCCCTATTTTCATTATTGATAGGTCACCTTGTTCTTAGCATCAATCAGTGTCACGGTTCATTGGCTGTGCGGTTTCCCTTGTGCTCGGCATCAGCTTTCATTATCACACATTGGGATTCGTGCAATACCTTGGTTTCCATTTGACCCTATTGCTGGATTCCTTGCCTCTATCTCAACTTTCATTATTGGTTGGTTCAGAGGGTGTCTATCGTGCACTAGGTACATCTTGTGCATGCTAGAAATGTGATGTTGGTGAACTAAGATGTCTTTTTACAGGAAATCTTAATTCCTACATTAATTGTCAACCCAAGGAAAGTATTTTTATTTCAAGAGTGTCAGTGCTATATATGCAATGAATTCAGAGGTTAACTAATAACAAATCATTGCAATTGCTAATGGCTATCTTCTCAAGCTCAATCCAAACAATTCTGAAAGAATAACTCTGAAAGAAATTCATAACATACTTTGCAATTCTACTTAACCTATCATGAAAGGAAATGGATTTGAATACAACTATAAAGAATCATGCTTGGCAGTCTTAAATGGAATTGAAACTAACTCACTCAATTATGAAATAGAACTGTAATAATTGAACAACAATTATAACTGAACATCAAATCTTAATTGAACAGCAAATCCTAATTGAGTAGCAAATGATACTAGAATAACAAATTATATCTGAACAATAAAGGACTATATAAGAATAATACGGAAAGCAATCAATTCTATCTCTGAAATCTTTGAGAACATTACTTGGAATGAACAATGATCTAATGCTAGAACTAACATAATTAATCCAACCCAAAATAATTACTCATATATAACACATGGCTAATCTTAATCTAAATGAAAAACAAACATAAATCAGAATCGTCAATCCTCACGATAAGTGAAATGATATTAACATAACATTAGAAAACAATAAAGAATAAATAGAAAAGATTATAACATAGGTGAAGTAGTGGATCTTCTCTTGACTAGGCCTAGAGTCATCAGAAGCCTCCTCTAAGAGATACTCAGAATATAAGTATGAGTTAAACGCAACTTTTATTCATTAAATAAGTAACCACGTTACAACATCACCAAGGTAACATTATTATATGTTCAAAAGAATAATTAAAAAATATGAAATTTAGAACTAGTCATGTAGTTTGCCTTTCGGCCTTATAGATAACATTTAGAAAAGTAAATAGATAAAAGTGAATTCTTAGGATCAGGGGATCCTGAGGATTTCACAATACTTGATATGACTCTGTCATAAAATAGCATTGGTCTGCCTGGCCTTCCGCTATCCTTCCTCACCTCTGACACTGTCTTTTTCCCTTATGAGATGTTTTTGTTCTATTGATTGGACAACTTTCACCCAATTCACATCTTCCACACATAAAGATAGTAAAAATCAGTTTTTCCTACTTAGATTCATCTAATTTGTTACTGATTACTTATACCCAACTTTACCTGTTATTTCCTCTACTTTTGTTCATAAACAAAGATAATCATGTGGGGATGAGTGCTAAATAAATATATTACCAAGGAGAAAACATACCATTTTCTTGACCCAACATACTCCCCAGCTTACCTTATTGCATGTACTCAAGCAATTGAATGGCTAAGGTGCAACTGAGTTACGGAATAGGGAGGATATACCTCCTCCTTATAAACTCTGAAGCCATTTTTCTTCTTAAGTACAGTGAAAGCCTGATTTACTTCTTGATCCTTCAAGTTGTAGTCACTGCGATACTTATCTCGAGGATACCATATGATTTTGGTTCTATACCAACATCCTATCCATTCAAGCCCCATGGTTAAGACTATGTTACTGTATTTATGGAAACGAGAGGAGACAGCTTTAAATTTCTGGTATCCAAATGGTTCTTGGTTTCTAATAGTATTGCTGGAGACTTCCAAACTTGTATAATATTTGTGTGGAATGGCCCTAATTGGCCCACAACACCAATTTGCTTCATAAATTGTTTGTGCCTGATAGAAATATGTAAGGGTTTTGTAGGTTCCTCCCTAACCCATAGGTCGATTCCATATTCATGCTTTCTAAAAGTATTATTATCCTCGGCTCACTTGTGTTAGTTAGTAGAAAAAGAAAGAAATTCCTGGAATTAGACATCCCCTATAAAGGGACCAGGGTTTTTGTCCTTGTCGTCTTCCAAAAATAAATTGTGCATGTAAAGTTCACAGAGGAGGCGTTGTACCTGCTCGTTCTAATCTCTAAAGAACTTGACAAAGTCTGGGGTAGTTTTGATTTCCACAAACTTGCTAACCTTAACAGCTTTGATTTTCAATAGGAGGTACCTTTCCAGGAGGAATAATGCATAGTTTGTAGCAGGAGCTCTGCATGACAAGGTGTCTGAATAAAGGGAGCAGACAGTCTCAATCTTCTCTTTGACCTTTTTTAATTTATCCTATGCTTTTTGAACCTTTTTCTTCTCAACCTTGTACTGAGAAAAGGTCTCATCCTCAGTAACTATGAGTGCCTCACATGTTTTCCTTAATTCTTGATGTATACATAGGGGCACTACTTCCTCTTTGTGCTAAGTTAATTCCTATTGAACCTTTATTAGTTCATTTTGTATCCTCCTAATAAATGCCTCCCTTACCAAGGGAATGTAAGAAGGTATCTCCTCTATTTGGGCTTCATTATCTTGTGTCTCCATAGGCTTAGTTTGGACAACACCCTTGGTTGCTTCTTGAATTATGCAAAAATAAATTGGGATGATTTCTTCAGCATTAGTCTGAATGGAAATATTCACAGTAGGGTAGTCCATTTGGGTCTCCTGTAAGCAAACACAGGGGTATTTAGTGTGCATTTCATTGTCCTCTACAAGACATGGATTTGCCAGAGTTTCCTTTGAACAGACCAAAATAATCTCAGTTTGGGTTTCAACATCTTTTCCAGAGCAATGTTTTCTCTGTGTTCTTGTGATCTCCATTTCCACTTTCAATTTTTTGGCTCTGATTGCTTCTTTTAACCACTATCTTAGCTGCCCAATTATTCTCTTTTGTTTCCTATACTTTTTAAGCATTTTTCTGAGTCTGTCCTTGTAGGACTTCTTTATTATGGGACTTCCAATCGGTGGTGGTGCAACTAAATTTTACTCAAGTTCATGCTCAGGTGGTATTGTGTGAGCATCAGGGAGGGTTTCAATTGGAATTATATCTCTCGATATAGCTTCACCTTTTATCTCTTCTTTGTCATGAATTTTTCTCTCAGGAGACCGCAATAAAATGGTGTCTCCTGAGCAATTACCATTCTCTAGGTTTTCTTATGGTAGGCCTCATCCTCAGGGGACTTAGAAAAAATATTATTTCCTCATTGATTTTCATCTCCAAGGGTTTCATCTGTAGGATTCTATTCAGCTAGGGGGTCCACTGGACCAGTATCTGTTGTATAATTTTTCTTCTCTAGTGGCTTCCTCTTCATGCACCTCAGCTTCAGGGGGTTTTTCCACAGAAGGTACTAGTTCGCTATGCTCTTCCAAGAAATCAATAAATGGCAGGGTTTAATCACAACCAGGGTTGTCAATAGAGGAAGATTGGTTGGGGGTAGAATCTTTTCCTTCAACATTTTCATATTTATCTCTTCCCTCACCAAATATCCCCATGTTTTCCAATACCCTAGCCACCTTTTCCTCATAGTCTTGCAAAGGGGGATTTTGCAGACTTGGAGGTGGTCTTTGAGATGCCCTAGCCTCATTTGTTTGATTTTGGGTATGTCATTGGGACCTCACCCACAAAGAGCACCTACACTTGGTTGGGTTCAAGGGCACAGAGGACTTGTTTATTTTCAGTGTCCTTCTCGGACCAGGGGTTCTTGGCCCTTGTTGTTTTGTTGCTAGTTTTTCTGGAGGTGGGGCCAGAGTAGAATTTACAATATTTTCCTAGGTTAGTTGTTGCTGGGAAAGTCCATGCATGACAATAAATTTAATCATTCCATGTTGACTGATGACTGTGTGTGGTTCCTTAGCTTTCCTAACTCGACAAGTGACATCATGCAATAGGGAATTCAAATAAAACAACAAATTAACTGAAATTTTATGTTTTAGGATGGCTAACAGTTTGAGTTGATGGGCCTTTACCACATCCTAATGAGCATCGCATGTGATGTATCATTACACAATGAATGCAAATTCCTACCATGGATATCTTAACACTAAAGGGTGAATCCCTTTCCCTATTCACACCAATTTCTCGCCTGGGTAATAGAACACTGCGACTGCATTGTGCAGAAGGATGTGCTTGTATGTCCACTTTTTTCCTTCAATCAGAAGTCCATTGGCTTTGGCTATGACCACTTCATAGACTATTATGTCCCTGCCTCTTACTATGGTGCTACCATTCTGCAAATTCTACAAGAATTCGAGTGTCATTTCTTCGTGAAATCCCTACAATTTATTCAGATATTGCAGCCATCCGGTGCGCTCAAAAATTGCATGATCCTGGTCCGATACCATGAGAATTGTGGGTTCATTTCAGATAGCTCTACCTCCCATGGTTTCTATTCTCTATGATTGGTTCACTTGCATGAAATTTTTTTACACTTTCGCAATTTAGAACAACAACAGAAAACGTTAAAGTAATTAACCGAAAAATGACATTGTTTTAGGAATTAACAACATATACAGTCAAGTCATTTGTCTCATCAGCAATATTTTCGTTTTTCTGATCAACAATATTTGACACAGGCTCATAATCAATCTACATTTCATCCATAATGGTTTTCATCCTTTCTCCAATCAGAAATACTTTGCTAATTATTACGCATTCATAATCATCATGCAGTCCTCACTCAAAAATTGATTTAAATAATTATCACAGAATTATCCATAACAGTCACACATGTTGTTCATATGCAGGCCATCCCCCCTCTAATGAGAAAAGGGCATCTATGTTTGCCAAGCACGTGAAAAGAAAGAGAAAGCATTGGTAATTCATGAATGTTGGCAAGCAATCCATAAAAGAAGCACGATAATCGTTAAAGCAATTAAAGAAATACACGTCATCAGATGTGAAATGCCCAAAAAAATAAAAACAAAGATTTTTAAATAATTATGGCAAAATATTTCAACCTTAAGTGGTATTTGTAACAAACGCATAATTAGTGGTAATTATTAATGGTTGTCATAGAATGATTGGACAAATATAATATAATGAATATATAACATAATTTACCATGCAGGTTGGCTTATAAGAGCGTTGTTCAAATGGGAAATTTCTTTAGAAACAAATCCATAGGTGAATAGAATAGAGAGCATTTGGCAGTGTAAGGTAATACTCGAATACCACAAGCACAGCCACTACTACCAATAGGAATTCATAGCCTTGATAGAGTTGCTTTTTAACCCCACAAATGAGCCAAAGTCCTCCTTTTAGTATTTAGATGATTCTTCTTTTCTTGCAATAAAGAGACCACTATGCTGGCATGGTGACCAAATGATCATAGTGCCATTCACCAAGATATAACAAAGTGAGCAGGCTAGCTCGTAATGAGAGCCCTTCAGACAGTTTTAATCATCAAGAAGGTCATTACCTGGGTTTGGTGGCCAAAACTGGAATGCCACCTGTTACATCCTTATGATCATGGTAGGATGGCTCATGATGAGACCCCCTATCCTCTTTAAGATAATCTTTGCTGCATTTTCATATTTTTTATTTTCATATTTTGATGCCTTTATTGTAAAAAGAGGGATGTTCATTTACTCCTTAAGTGTCAGGGATGGTGTAAGAAGTAAGAAAAATGCCAATGAAATTTTATACTTGTACCCCCATCTCATCATATCAAAGGGATTTATCCATTTGAAAGTGTGAAAAATAAGCCAGCATGATTTTAAAATAATGAATCATTTTATGATGTGTCCAAAGAAAAGATGTTCAGCTAGTCATTATAGAGATGCACCATATTAGCTTTTGAATAAAGATAATCATCAAAAGGCTTCGTAGGTCATAATCATATTGACGTTACTATTTTTCTTTATGTTAGGCACAAATCCACTCAAATGGTGTCTATTCAAAACATAAAGGAAAAAATAGATATGGGATAATGACCGATGATGAAATAATAAAAGAAATCACAGTTCTTCCTATAGAAAACACAAAAAATGCTTTTCAATTGACTAAACAACAATTGTTCAATCGATTGAACATCAAAATCAAAAAGAAAAAAAAGTTGTTGTTCAATTGATTGAACAATAATCGTTCAATCATTTGAACAACAAAATAAAAAATGCAGAAATGTTGTTTAATCGATTGAACATCAATCTTTTAATCATTTGAACAACGAAAATTAAAAATAAAAAACACAAAAGTGCTTGTTCAATCGATTGAACAGTGAAATAAAAAACGCAGAAATGATGTTCAATCGATTAAACAAGAATCGTTCAATCATTTGAATAACGAAAATTGAAAATAAAAAATGAAAAAGTTTTATTCAATCGATTGAACAACAATCGTTCAATCGTTTGAACAACAAATGTCAAAAAAGGAAAAAAAAAAAACGCAAAAGTGTTGTTCAATTGATTGAACAACAAAAATAAAGACACAAACGTGTTGTTCAATCAATTGAACATCAATCGTTCAATCATTTGAACAACAAAATTAGAACGGAAAAGGTCCAATTGATTGAACAACAATCATTCAATCATTTGAAAAGCAAGAATAAAACGCAAAGCTGTTGTTCAATCAATTAAACAACAAAAGTCGAAAACCACAAAAAGTGTTGTTCAATCGATTGAACATCAATTTTTCAATCATTTGAACAACAAAAATTAAAAAGAAAAAAGATGCAAAAGTGTTGTTTAATCAATCGAACAACAATCGTTCAATCACTTGAACAACAAAAATAAAAAAATATAAAAGTGTTGTTCAATCTATTGAACAACAATTATTCAATTATTTGAACAACAAAATCAAAGACGCAAATCGTGCTATTTAATTGATTGAGCAACAATCGTTCAATCAATTGAACAACAACTCTCACACAAATATAAGCATTGTTCAATTGATTGAACAACAACACGCATGCCAGAATATGTGATGTTCAATTGGTTGAATAACAATTCTTACACACAACAATAAGTGTTGTTCAATTGATTGAACAACAATTGTTCAATCGATTGAATAACACTTACCAAGAACCTAAAACAAGAAAAAGCCTCATATTTAAATGGTGATGCCTAAATGAATTGCAATCAATCAAAAATTATATATACATTATTTACAATTTAAAGAAAATCTCAATTTTTTGAAAGAAAAGTTGTCAGGTAATCACTCCTTGCAACTAAGATTTGCATGGAGGGCTCCTCATGTACTTGCTAGCAGAAAGAATCCTTGGTGAGTGGTTTTTGGAAGAGACACATCCGATGCCCATTCACCTTAAAATAATGGCTAAGCACGTCAATTGTAGTCAAAGTAAGAGTGCTATTGTTATGTACCTTTTGAATCTCATAAGGGCTGAGCCATCTTATTTACAACTTGCCTGGAAAATATTGGAATCTGGAGTTGTGAAGGAGTGCCCAATTGTCTTTTTGAAACGTATTAGTTTTTATAAGGTTTTCGTACCACTTTTCCATTTTCTGCTAAATAAATGCAGTCCATTCAAAGTAAGCAGTCGAGCCTCATCTAGTTCGTTGATTTTTTGAAGTCACTTGGTTTGGGGTTTTGTTAAATCTAGCACTAGTTCCTAAGCCATTCTAAGAGTATTTATTTCAAATTCGATCAGAAAATAGGTTCTTTGCTAAGCACGAGTTGGTACAGAGAGTATCCAGTAGTATTCCTCCAATTCATACGATAGGCCCATAAGGCCTCTAGCAGTCTATCATCCCAGTCTCACCAATGTGTTGAGACAGTCTTGGTTAGAATCGATTCAATGACCTTATTGGTGCTTTTGACCTACCCGTTTGCCTGTGGGCGATACGGGGAAGTGATCTTATGTGTAACATGACTGTTTTTTAGAGTCGCAATAATATTGTGTCCTACAAATTTCCCTCCATCATCTGTTATCACTTCTCACAGTAAACCATACTGCACAAATAGCCCAAAAAGGAAGAGTTGGGTAGTGGATCCCCCGCGTAATGGTTTTAGGGCTTGAAGCCCACAATTTTGGGTTAAAGTATGGTAAAAGTTCCATGAAGTGTGTGAAGCACAATTTGTAATGGGTAAAGTCCAAGGATAGTCCGCCCTAAAATATTATAGATTAATCTAGAATGTGTCGACTTGCCCATGGTTTGCAGACCATGGGAATGTATAAATAGAGTAAGGATATAGGTTTAGAGGGCAGTTCTTGATAATAGCTTTATCAAAAGATATAAAGGTATGGGGTTGTGAAAGTGAGAGTGCTTTGAGTCTGTAAGTCTGAGTCGAGGGTAGTAGAGGTTAAAGCAGGCTCTGTCGCTGTGTGCGCAGAGGCCCGGTAGAGTCTGCAGTTGTGTGCACGAACCTTTGTAGCTGTGTAAGTAGGGTAGAATTGTATTGTATTGAGCAGAAGATTAATAAAGATAAGTGTTTCTGAATTACTATGTACCTAATTGCAGGTCTAAATGATTTATGCTTATGTTATGGTTTTATGACTTTATGGTGGACTCCCTTCTTTATCTTTATCAACCCGGTAGTTTGTAACAAACTTGGAAGCAACGGTGCTGTATGCACAAGTACTAGCTCTTTCCGCAGCTGTCACTTGGTCAGCTGGCACAAGTCCTCTAGGAGATTAAGCCAACTTCTATGAGCTCTTAGAAGAATTTTTTTAATTGATGGATGAAAGCTAACTCGAAGGAAGCTAATCTATTTGCGAAAAGAAATTGAAAAACTGAAGGAAAGCGCAAACCCTAGCAAACCCTAATTCTACCAGCTAGTCCTACTGTCGCAAAGAAGAGAATGAAAACTACTGAAAGAGATGCCATTACTTCCATGAAGGTAAAATACATGTGTCCAGACTACCTCTATATGAAGAAAACATCCTTTTGTATTTTTGATTAAGTCGTCAGTTTCATCATGCATATGCTTTCACTGTCCTTGACTATGCAAGGGTGGATTAAGGAGGAGAAATGCTTGGAAGAGATCGGGAAGGCTCAGAGAGGGTCTAAGGAGTCCCTAACACCCTTCCAGAGAGTTTCACAAAGTTTGGCTATCAAGAAACCTCATTTGTGAGCTTCTATAGGAAGTCTACAGGGGTTCTACAGGATGTTCACGAATTTCTATAGGATGTTTAGAAATTTCTACAGGATGTTTAAAAATGGGATTTTGGAAAATGGGTGAGTGAGGGAAGATGCATGAATGGTTATGGAGGTAGGATAGGGGTCTGAAGTCGCCCAGGGACTGGTGGATGGAGTGGTGAGAAAGTGTAGATGGCTGAATTGGCTCAAAGAAGGCTGAAGTAAGGGTTGCACAAAAACGGTAGGGTTACGTGGGCAAGACGACAAATGTGAGACGAGGAACCTAGTTATGAGATGGCTCTGATGAAGCTTGGGTGGATGAAGGAGCGGTGGAAATACTCTGCACTGTGTACTTCCAACTGAATCAATAAAGTCTTGCAAGTAATCAAAGTCCTAGCTAATCTAATCTAGCTAACAATAAAGTGAATGAACAACAGCTTTATTTGAAGGAGAGCCATATATATCAACTATGCAATGAGACATTTCATAGATATGAACACATAACTAACTTCTGCAAATGAAAATAGCACACTAATGAGTGCATGGCAAAGCAAACTAGTGTTTTTGTTTGGGACAGCACGGTTACTTCAATTCCAGCCCCTGATCCAATGAGGAAGAGGTGAAACCAAAAGTGTTTGTTGACCCTTTTTTGGAGCTTTTTTTTCCTATTATTATTCTACCAATCTATTCTAAACATCTGAAGAAATTCTATTCATAAACAGTGACCTAGTTAATCAACACAACTTAATCTGTCTAACAGAAATACGTTTGCAAATGCATAAAAAGGAAAACAACGATGCATAAAGGAAAGATAACAGTACATAAAGGAGGCCCTAGGCTCTCAGGTTGGGCCCAACCCTGAGAGCTATGGTTCCTATAGAAAACTCAGAGTTGATAGAAAATAGGACTGGTTATCATTATCAAAATATAGTCATCAGTCAAAAGTTATGCCAAAATGGCTACAAGAGAACAAGCTGAAGGTGACAGCACTATAGTGCAAAAAAATGCAATGGTTTCAAAAGTCCCATACGAAGGCTGAGGCCTTATCATTTATACACCTTGAGGGCCCTAGCAGGCCTCCTAAATCTAGGGGACTTGGCTGTCCAAACTGTTAGTAGACAGTCCCTTTTCCAAAATCTGCTTGGCTGCATTCAAGATCCATTTTTGGTGGCCTGTGAGCTCGGAGTTGGGGGTGAAGATCCTGAGGAAGGGCTATTTAATGTCATAGACAACCCCCCTACGAATCCTCACCTCAAGCTTGGCTGTCATCTAGCCCATGATTGCTCAGTTTTGCTCCAACATGTGTCAAAAAACTTGAAATAGGCACGGGTTAGCCACCTAGGAAGAGTGACCACCCTTATTCGTACAAATGACATAAACATACTAAAAAATAATGCATAAGCTATGAAAAAATGGAGGATTGAACAAGGATAATTAGGCAAAATGAGCCCAATAAGTTACCCAATTTGGGGCTCATCATCACCCCCCTGCTAAATGGGTTGCTCATCCTCTGAGCAACTAGTCTAGCTCCTCGTCCTTAATTGCTTTGATCGCCTCCCTCACATCCCAGGGCTCTGAAGTAGTATCCTCTTCACTGTCATGGAATCCGGCCTTCCTTTCCACCTCTTCCCAGTGCTAATGCTCTTCTTCTTCTATGCCTCCTTCTAACAACCCCAAAAGCAAAGGTGGACTTAACTTGAGGCCTATCCAACTGGCCTGGAGGTTCTGCATAGACTTTTTGTAGAGAGGCACTCGTGCCAAGGCCTCCCACATTCTAGTAGGAGTGTGGTATTCCCTGATTTTGAGGTTGTGGGACAATGTGTTCCACCTACGGGTGCAAGCATGAACACAATTGTCCCCCAATAGTCGCTCCATATCCTCAAAGTGTGCTATGGCTTGAGCCTGCCGATCCATGTACTCTAACAGAGCCTAAGAGTTGGTTGCTAGGTGCTGGTGGGTGGATATCAATGCTGTGGGGTCCCCTGGCTCTGCTCTAACTAGTAGTGGTTCCTATAGTTCTTGGTCCATGACATTTCTGACCTCTGCCGCTCTCTTTTCTTCATGGTTTATCCATGAGGTCATTGCCATCAGCTACATGTCCCCTACTGCTGTGTTGGGGTCCCACGAGGTTATGTTCGGAAGGGCCAAATTATGAAGGTAGAACTCTGATAGCTTGGCCTTGTCTTCCGATGAATTTTTGTTACATAAATCCATGAACTATTGGGGGTTTTGGATTTCGGTGATACCCCTCAGTGCCAAAAAGTTAATTTGGAATTGCAGCCACTGATCCCTGTGGTATAGGCCATAGGATTTGGCCGGCTGCCTACATTGTAGAGCTTCTATTGCCCAACTAGCCATGTAGGCCAATTGTGCCTCCTTGTCTTGTATCTGCTGTTTTAGAGATTATATCTCTAGGCCTTCTTGCAATGCCCTTTCTTGTAGTTGTTGGTTTAGTTCCGCATTCCTTCTTTTCCCTGAGGCTCTTTTGTGCTGTCCTTGGCTGCTATGTCCTCTTCTTTCCTTTGTCCTTGTAGTTGTAGCTGTTGTCTAAGCAACTCATTCTCTTCTCATAGCTTGGCCTATTGGGAGCTCTCCACATGTCATACCCTTGCCAACTCTCTTTGGGTCTCCTTGAGCTTTTCCTCTAGAGGGCCTATATCTGCCACCCCCTTGGATTTAGCGATCTTCATCCAAGTGTGGGTCCGTACTCTTTCTTCCTCTAGTGCTAGGAAAAGTGGCACTGTGAATTTTTGAGGAATGATTTTTTCGGCCTCTAAGAAGTTATAATAAGAGCCTAGGCTAGGCTGGGGGCTTGGTTCCATAATGGTATCGGCCTTCTCTTCCTCTTGTGATGACATGGCTGCTCTTTCCTCCATCTATTCAATCTTTTTCAACCTAGCCAAAGTTTCCTGTAGAGCAACCTCGGCATCCTATATAGAGGCCTCCAAGTTCAATTTCTCCATCCTTTCCTTCCATGTGGATGTCTTCAGGCTTCCCTGCTCATAAGTGATGGATGCCTTGGAGGGGGACCTCTCCTTTGGTGTGGTAGGGGTGTCTACAATTGTGATTGGCTCTTTTGATGGAGGTTGTGGTCTGCCCGTCTTAATCCTCACACTCCTTCTTGCCTTCAAATACAGGGGAGGCTCCCTCTTTTGCTTTTCCTTCTACTTGGGAGATGTGCTTAGGGTGGCCAGCACAACTTCTGCCTCCCTAGCTAGAATCTCGGCCAATTTCTCCTTCTGCTGCCCTTTTCCCAGACTTCCTGTAGAAAGTCCTGTAGTGGTTATTTTCTGGCTTCTTGTAGAAGCAGTTTTTGGACTTCCTGTAGAAATGGCCTTCTGGATTCTTGTAGAACTAGTTGGCACTGTTTTAGCCCTAGCTAGAATCTCGACTGATTTCTCCTTCTGCTACCCTTTTCCCAGACTTCCTGTAGAAAGTCCTGTAGTGGCCGTTTTCTGGCTTCCTGTAGAAGCAGTTTTTGGACTTCCTGTAGAAATGGCCTTCTGGCTTCCTATAGAACCAGTTGGCACTGTTTTAGCCTGCTTGGTTGAGGGTGATTTTTCCTTTAGCTTGGGTGTGGCTACCTTAGGTGTGCCTTCACTTGCTTGGACTTTCTCACCCCTTTTTTCCCTACTCTGCAATCTTTTCCCCCTGGGTGTTTGTGTTATTTTACCACCCACTGTTTTGGCCTCAGCAGCTTGGCCTTTTTCTCATGTCTCTTTCTGTTCTTTATTTGGTGGTTTGCCTGAGGTTTCTTGACCTTTAGCTTTCTTTTCTGCCTCAGTGTGCTCCTTCTCCTTGCTGCCGGAGGAAGTGAGCTGTTCGGCTGAAATTCGTATGTCATCATCCTTAGACATATTTCGAAAAATTTCCCAGGAGAGAGGGACAGTGTAGGTATGGAGTGCATCGTCCATGAGGAGCTTGATAAGCCCATGATGGGCCAACTGGTCTAGTGTCCCTTCCCTTAGCTTTGTGGCACACTCAATCAAGGATTGCAGGAGGAAGTAGGGAATGCTCAATTTTTGTTCTGTGGGAAGATCCATTTGGTGCCTGAGTTCAGTTAGCAAATGGAAATGATAACCATATATGATGCTGAATCGCCCCTCACAAGTAATATACTTCATAATTTGGAGGCTAACATCGCTCCAAAATGGTTGTAGGTTGGTTCTTCGGATCCCAGTTTTATCCTCTGAAAACAGTTCCTCTGGCAAGAAGAACTCCTTTTTAGCCTTTTGACCCAATTTCCTCTCCTCTTTATCCCAGGGTACCCCCATCGGCAAATCAGTGACTCTGCTAATGAGCCGTGGGGTGAGTCTTAGGGTCAATCCTCTGAAGTTGACAGTGGCTAGTGTCTTTGATTTCAGCTTCAGGGACCTTAGGAATTCCTCTGTGATTTCATCATCGTGACCTTGAAGTTTGTCACAGAATTTCATCCAATGTGCATGGGAAAATAAGTCTACCACCTCATGGGTTTCTCGTAGTTTCTTGGAGGCCGAGGGTTACTTTCTGATAAACACTCCTAGCATGGTGAAAAAAACTCTGTTTTTGCTTGCGCTTTGAGTAGAAAGGGAATTCTAGGTGTGTTTCCTTCTCAGAGTGTTAAAAACGGTATCTGCAGGCCTCTTCGTATCAATTACTTTGTTTTGAAACTTGATTGCTCATGTACAGAAGGACGACTCGGGATTTCTCTAAACAAAGTGCAGAGCTATGTTTCCAACATACACACGATCATGTAAAATTCATAGTTTTTTCACCGGTTAGCCTTTACAGTGTCTCAACTTTTCTACAGGAGGAATTTAACTCAGGACTCATGGAGAAAATCTTGGACGCAAACCACAAAGACAATCTCATGCAAAAATAAGTAAACTGCTTTTGGATTCACAGACAGACTTGCCTTTAAATTTTTTCTCTACCCCAGCACGTCGAATTCACCAACTTTTGAACTATTTTGCATAGGAATGGTATGTTCAGGCCTACCTCTCTGAGAATTCCACCCTCGATGTGAACAGTCCAAGCTTCTTCGTAATGTCGGGCTTCCTGTAGCGCACCTTCCTGTAGAAAGCTTTCCCGGCTTCTGGAGGATGTTACAGTGCTTCTGGATGAGTTTGAGTTGCGGAAGGACATTGGAACAGACCGAGAAGCACTTGCAGAGGAGGAGGACACGTACTCGGCTGCAAAAACGGTTGCAAGTGCGAATGACAGTAGTTTACCGTGAGTTATTCGATCGGCCAATTTGAATTGCTGCGGAATTCATGGCGTGGGGATGAGCTATCCAGGCCGATCCATTGGCCGACGTCATAGCCATCATTCCTTGGCATGTCTCTGACCGCTGAATCCTTCCCTCTGCATTCACTACCACCATTTCTGTCACACTGCCGATTCTCCCCGACTGGACACTTCCCACGTGTCAATTGCCCGTCTTTTTTGGCATAACCAAGCCCATTCGGATCCTACGAGGCCATCTAACTGGATGTGGGTGGCCAGTTGAATGGCCACCAAACTTGTTCAATCTACCCATTCTCACAATCATGCATATTTTAGAGTATAGTTCATGCAATTTGACAAATAAGGTTAGGCACTTACCTGTGCGGTCGTGGACGTGTTTTGCAGGCTTCGAGACGAGGAATGTTGGATTTGCTTGCTGCTGCTTCGTGCACGGGTGCTGGAGCTCCTCTTTCATTGGCTGATGCTAAATACAAGACCTCGAGACCCACCTTTCTGGTGGTGAATGCTACATGCCTTGGCTTTGTTTGATGTGAGCTGCTGGTGTCTCCATGGTATGTGCTCCAGTCGGATCAGCTACTACAGGATTCCTGTAGGACATCCTGTAGCCGTTTCTCCTCCTGGGGTGCATGCTGAAATCAAAAAAGTTTCGTTCATGGATGAAGGGTCCTGAGGGTGCCTTGACAGGTAAAGTGTGTGAGCCTCTGCATGCTTTATTTTTCACTTGAAAAAACAATTTTTTATCTGAGAAATCAGTGTTCTGGTATGATTGTGCAGGTATATTCAACCAGATGGTGGCAATGGTGGTGAAAGGAGATGAAACAAGTGGAGGATGGAAGAAAAGAGTGGTTGCATGCCTCCTCAATATACTTCAAGCTTCAAATCCCTCTCCATAATCGATTCTGGTCTGCCCAAAGGCTCTATAGGATGTTTCCTGTAGAAATGCAGAACTTCTTGTAGAAAGTTCTGTAGCTTCCTATAGAAGCTTGAACCACGACCAGATTGTGTCCGAAACCTGAAAAAAATGAGTGTTCATGGAGGGAGTGTATGTGCGGATGCCTGGTAACTTGGTAGGGACCCCTGTCCTTGTGTTGGGAGGCCTCCTTTCTGCATTGTGTTCCTGCAACCTGCAACAATTTCCAGGGATTAAACTTGCTTTTTTCTCTGTTTCTTCTTTTTCTTTTTCTTTTTCTCTCTCTTTTTTTTTTTTTTTAAGAGACAGCAGGGGCGCCTCAATGAGGTTTTCACCCCTACTATCTGCCTTGGGTGCCTCAGAGAGGTTTTCGCCCAAGGGTATTTTTATTCAAATTCTTTATTTCCAGAGAGACAGCAGGGGCGCCTCAATGAGGTTTTCACCCCTACCATCTTCCTTGGGCGCCTCAAAGAGGTTCTCAACCAAGGATCTTTTTTATTGTATCTTTTTTTTTTGTTGTTGATATGATGTTGCTCAGGGTGTGGCCAAAACAGAGGCAGAACCCTTCTCTATTACTAGCACTGATTTTTCCACAGTTTCGATAAACGCTTGCCTCGAAAGAGGTTTCCTGTAGATCTTTAGTCGATGCCCATTGATAAGCATAGGGATGGCTTCTTCATCAATGGTCCGGATAAGGACAGAACCATTGTCATTGCACTTCTCCACTGCATATTGTCCTATCCATCTTGTCCTCAGCTTCCCTTTGAAATCCTTATGTCTAGAATCATACAGTAGCGCCCAATCTCGTGGTTGGAATTGTTTGTCATTAAGGTGCCGGTCATGCCATATCTTCCTTTGAAGTTGAACCACTTCTGAGTGGAGGATGGCCTGCATTCAGTGTTAATCTAACCCATTCAGCTACAATAACCTTTCACGTTGAGCATGGCTAAGATCTAGGTCCAGCTGAGCTATCATCCTCAATGTGTTGCACTCGAACTCGATTGACAGCAAAGATTTCTTCCCATAGACCAGCTCATAAGGTGTGAAACTGGTTGTGGTCTTCCAAGTGGTGTAACTTGTAGGCCCAAGTGGCCTCAACCAGTCGATCTGCCTAATCCTTTCTGCTGCTACTCACCACCTTAGTCAAAATCTCTTCTAATGCTCTATTAGTGACTTCCACGTGCCCATTTTCTTGAGGATGATATGGGGTGGAAGTCCTATGCTTGATCTTGTGATGAGCGAGCAAGTATTCAATTAAGTTGGAGGTGAACTGGCTTCCTTGATCGGTAACTAACTCTCTTAGGTAGCCAAATTTGTAGAAGATTTTTTCTCTTAAAAACTCAGCCACCTTTTCTTTTGTCGCTGCTTTGATTGCCTTGGTTTCTACCCACTTTGTCAGATAGCCTGTGCACACAATGATGTAAGACCTTTGCCTCCAAGGAGGGTTGATAGTACCCACAAAATCCATACCCCACTTCTCAAATGGCTCAAGGGTCACTTGAGGTTAGAGAGGCATTTCATCCCTTGGAGTCGGTTTCCCCATCCTCTGGCATCGGTCACATTGGTTGATATATCTTCTGGCATCTTGATGAAGAGTGGGCCAATAGTAGCCTGCCTGTAGAATTTTGAAGGCAGTCCTCTTGGCTGCAAAATGTCCTCCACAGGGCCCATCGTGACAGGTTAGGAGGATGTCAAAGACTTCCTCCTCCCTAATGCAATGCCTTAAGATCTGATCGGGGCCAAGTTTGAACAGTTTTCCCCCGATCCAAGTGAATGAGGCACTCTTCCTCATGATTCTGCTCTTCTCCTTTGAGGATAGATGCAGAGGGAACTATGCTGAGACCAAGTAGTTTGGTATATCATAAAACCACAGAGAGAGTACTGAGATAGAAAACAGATGTTCATCTGGCATCTGGTCATCCACTGTTCCTTCTTCACCTGCAGGCAAATCCAATCTATACAAGAAGTCAGCAACAAAATTTTCTTTACCCGGTTTGTCAATGATAGTCAAATCAAACTACTGCAACAAAAGTAACCATATAATAATACAAGAATTCACATCAATCTTATTCATTAAATATCTAATTACAGCATGATCAATATGTACAAATGTTTGATATCCAGTGATGTAGTGTCGGAAATTGTTCAGGGAATGGACCACGGCCAGGAACTCCTTCTCAGTTACAGTATAGTTCATTTCTGCCTTGGATAAGTTTTTGCTGACAAAGTATATGGCATATGGAAGTTTTTCCTCAACTTGTCCTAAGGATTCCCCTATGGCTTTGTTCGAGGCATCAATGTGGATGTGGAAAGGTAGGGCCCAGTTTGGGCCTCTCAAAATTGGGGTGGACACTAACTTATCCTTCAACTCATTCAGAGCCCTCTAACAGTCGTCAGTCCATTTAAACTCAACATCTTTTCCTAAGAGGCCAAACAATGGCGAGGTTACCTTACTGAAGTCTTTAATGATTCTTCTATAATATCCCGCTAAGCTTAGGAAACTTCGAACATCTCTTACCTTCTGAGCAAGTGGAACCTTTTTGATGGTAGCAATTTTATTAGGATCCACCTGTAATCCTTAGTGAGAAATGGTATGACCTAACACGGTCCCTTCAGTCATTAGGAATTTACATTTTTCAGGGCTGAGGGACAGGTTCATCTCAATACACTTGCTTAAATCTTTTCCCAGGTTGGACAAGGCTTCTTGGAAGCTAGACCCATAAGGAGTAAAGTCATCCATATAGATTTCCACCGAATCATGAACCAGCTCGGCAAATATGCTTAGTACAGCTCTCTGGAAAGTGGCAGGGGCATTGCATAGCCCAAAGGGAAGGACTCGATAGGCAAAGGTACCCCATGGACAAGTGAAGGTGGTCTTATCTTGGTCCTTCGGGCTGATTTGGATCTGATTATACCCGCTGAACCCATCCAGGAAAGAGAAAAACTTCTTTCCTCCCAGTCCATCCAACACTTGATCTATGAAAGGCAAAGGGAAGTGGTCTTTCTTGGTGGATTTGTTTAGTTCTCTGTAGTCCACACAGATTCTCCACTTCCAATTTTTTCTTGGGTACCAACACCAGAGGGGAAACCCATTCGCTATCTGAGATGAGGTAAATGAATCCTACATCCAAAAATTTTTGTACTTCTTCTTTAACAATGTCCTTAAGGGCTGGATTCATTCTCCTTTGAGGTTTCCTGACTAGTTTACAGTCCTCTTTAATGTAAATATGATGGGTACAGACCGAGGGATGGATTCCTTTCATTTCCTTGTAGCTCCAGGCAAAAGCCTCCAAATGGTGGTTCAAGAGGCTACATAGCTCCTCTTCCTGAGAGGGAGAGAGAGAGGAGATGATCTTTAAAGTTCTTTCAGGGCCAAACTCCACATTCTTAACTCTGGGAGTGGTCGGATCAGTCACACATAGGTCCACTAAAGCACTAGCTTGGGTATCTTCCACCAACTCTTCCTAGGATAGTGTACCGAGGGGAGGATTTTGGATTAAGTTCTCAATCAAATCATCCTCGGTTTGAGCACCTCCCTCGGTGGCCTCCACTGTGCATAATGGTGCAGAGTAGACCTCATCCTCATCTCCTTCCAACCAGAGGGGTAAGTCCTGTTCTAGCAGAGGTTGGGCAGGAGGGTATAGGACCAGCTGCTTGGACATAGGCCCATTTTTGATGGTCATGCTTCCTGCTCGACAGCTGATGTAAGCATCCGCAGTAGCTAGCCAAGGC